>LOJH01001147.1:0-51511 GCA_001685095.1 Ellobius talpinus
TTTCGGGTGTTAAGCTAGCCGTGCGGGAGCCGGTCGGGACAAAAAGCAGGCCTGTGCTCCCCTATCACTACACAGGTTTCCTTCCTTTGCCTGTGGGGAATATCTCTAGAAATGGCTAAAGCTGTTTCTTCACAGCATAGTAAGGAAGTAAGGCTGTAAGTCTCGTAACTCAGATGGTCTTTATAGCCCCACCAACTTGAAAAGCATCAACAGTCATGTTACGTGCTAGGTCCCATCTCATAGAGGAACACTTAATAGCATAGATTTTGTTCGTTTTTATTCAGTCCCTGGAGAAAAGGAAAGGAAAAATTATAACCACTCAGATAACCATGGAATCAAACAAGCAAAAGCCATGAGCTTGCAAGCCAGAGAGAAGACATGATGAACTCCAGCTCAGCATCATATTGAGTGAGGTTCAGTTCAGGACATAAAATAAAATGAAAAGCCCAAACTAATTAGATCGTAATGAGCAGTTCATATGCCTCATGTCATTTCATCACGTGCAGTAGGTGATGTATCCTTGCAATGAATGACTTCAAGCAAGTCATCAGCTTCTACTGTGTTCAAGAATGCTAATCAGAAAAAAGGGTCTTTTATGACATGCTTGACGAAAACAAGATTGATTGGAGCTTCTTGATCATAGCTGCACCAGTGGGATGGAGTTATCACTATTAAATTTCACTGTGTTTCTGGAAAGCATGGAGTGTCCTAATGAGACAGGCAGAAAGAAAGGAGTTCATTAGTACAAAATTTGCTCAAGTTGATATGTCACCCAACAAGTTGTGAGCTAATATTCTAGGGACAGTTTAGAGCCTGGATCAAAAACTCTTATGTTTAACAGATACCCTTGTGGCTTCCCTAACCTCCATTTCTCCCACTTCAGCGAGCACACTGATGTTTAGGGCATTTCCAACTGTCAGCTTAGGGGAACTTTAGGTGTACCATTAAATAGTTGATTGAAAAACAGAACAAAGATCCACAGTTTTCATACAGTCTTGAACGGATTTCCAATGTACTGTGTCCTAAAGAGGATAAAAATAAACTATAAAAAGATAAAGACTACTAGAACTAAAATTATATTTTGTGTGTACTTACCTCTCTTTTGGTTACTCTGTATTTCCCATACCTACCTTTCCTGGCAGCTCCGCCCACTGGATTTGGAAGGGTCTAGTCAAGAAAGGTCCAGGCAGATCCTGGTAGAAGGGGTGAGAGCCCTGTTACATTTTTGCTCTTTATCTCCTGTGATCGACCCCCTGGGCAGAGTGTCTGTCTTTTCTGTGTTTCTGACCCCTGTTTGAAAGACCTGTCCCTCAATGTTCACAGACACAAGAAGATGACTCTCATTTCTGAGCTATGAGACCCATGTTTTCTCTTTGTGCCCTGGTCCATGAGGGAGCAGCTTTCTGCTCTCTCTCCAGTCCTGGGGTTGCCTCCCCTCCCCTTGTCAACACTTTTATCATTCATGTAACCAGCTGCATGAACAAAACTTTCTCCTTTTGAAAAAAAAAAGTCTACCATGGTTTCTGTTTTCCTGCTTGGACCATGAGTGACAGGATGTTCTACTTAGAAGCTGTCTTCTCCGAACTCTCGTTCCTTTTGAAAATGTCCTTATGAGAAAACACTCAAGAGGAAGAAGGGAACTCCTGCAGGAAAAGGTTACATGGGAAGCTAGCCACAGTGCATGGCTCTCACCTTGCTGATGGAAAAGGAACTAAGTCCCTTTCAAGCTGGTGACTACCAGGAGTCCCTTGAACACAAATGTCTGCACTCTTCCAACCTTATTCGGATCTTCTCTAAGTGACGCGTTTTTCACTTGCTGCACAAATTGCATTTTTACATCACATTTAACAGCATAGTTTTGACATTTTTGGTAAAAACACAAACTAAATTGCTTTAGCCGCATCTCAGTTAAAAATTTCAGGGAAAAAATGTCTAAGGTAAGTCTGAGAGGGCTCTGAAGTGTGAGGTATGCTGTCATTAGGAAAAGAAAACATTTACCTTCTCGCTCCCATTCTTCCCCTCCCATTAGGTAGGAGAAACCTTGAACCAGTCAGAGAGGTAGCCATCCAATACCTTTCCATGTGGTGGGGGGTTTCTCTCAGGGATTTGGTAAGGAAACATTTTTCTTACACTCAGAATGCTGGACTTTCACAGTCAGCCTATGCACAACTGTATTAAAAGTCTGTAGTTTGGTCATTAACAGCGAACAGTGGTTTTTTGTTTGTTTGTTTTTGTGGGAGAGGGCCAAGACAGGGTTTCTCAGTCGCTATGTAGCCAGTCCTGGAACTATCTCTGTACACCAGGCTGGCCTTGAACTCACAGCGATCCACCTGCCTCTGCCTCCTGAGTGCTGGGATTAAAGGCGTGTGCCACCATGCCCAGCTCGAGTGTGGTTTCTTAGTTCAATAATTGTACATGGTTCTTTCCCCTACCTGTCTCTCATACTCTGCGTGAGTTTGTTTTAACCAGCACTTTAGAACATAAGTATTACGCACATTAACGGGGTAGCATGTATGCGTGTAATGCTGAAATAAGGTAATGGGGTTAAATATTTCTGCTTCCTCAAATGTTTATACCTTTATGGTGAAAAATTTCAGAGGTCTTTAATCTGCCTTTGGAAACATATGAAATATTATTGTTCTCCTAGCCACCTACTGACACAATCTAACTGTAACTCGTCCTAGTGACTAGCTTTTCTCTGTTATCACCACTCCATCTATTTATTAGATATGCCCAAATAATATTATGAATTTAACATATTTTAATAACTCAGTCAGAGGTTAAAGGACCTTACAGCGTTTCCCCTGGAATTTAAAACGCCAAGGAAGATGAGAATCACTGTAGATAAAATTTCATCCTCACAGGAGCTGAGAAATTTAGTAGCCCTGATCCATTGCATCTGAGCAAAGATTTTTGTTTCAGGCAGCACTGGATATGAACAGCAAAAATATATTTCCTTGTAGCCCTGAAGACTAATAGTCCAAGGCCAAGGTATTGGCAGAATTGGCTTTCCATGAGGCCTCTTTGTGGCTCGCAAATGGCATTCCTCTCCTTGTGTCCTTAGATATCACCCTCTCTATCTGGACTGACTGTGTTCTAATCTCTTTCTGTCAGAACATTAACAAGAACACGCTGAGGCACACCCAAATGACCTATTCTTAATTGCCTCTTTAAAGACTCTCTCCAAACAGTCACATTCTGATGTACTCGAACTTAGGGTTTCACACATAAATTTTGAAAAGATGCAAAGTGGTTTCCTTATCCTGTCCCTTTCCTTATGAACTTGGCCTTAATGAGAGGTTCACACATCCACTATTTCCACTGGAAAAGGTCCTCCTCACTTCTACCCAAGCTCCTTAGAGAGGCTCTTGAAATATTCGTGTTGCATTACAATCTGCAGGACAGTCAAGTCCCCTGTAGCAACTTTCAAGTGTGTGGGCTTTTAAATAGGGAGTCACTTCATTAAAAAAAGAATGAAATCCCAGTTGTTAAAGGTTCAACTATCAGCTAAACAAAACAAAGTGATGTTTCCATTACCTTTCAAACCACATCACAAACTAAAGCACCACCGTCACCCCCCTTACAGTCGGCTGTGTTCTTCGGCCTACTGCCCTCCTCAACCGTCTTCATTATCACCCAAGCCCACCTGACATTTACTAGACTGCCGTGCCTTTATTGAGTGACAGTGGGGGGCTCCATACAAAGAGGCTGCTAAAAGTTGGTAAGAAGTGCTCACATACCGATCTCCAACCCGGGGCTGTTGGAAATTATGTTTATGATTCAATAAATGGGATTTTTGACTATTGCCCAAACTGTGCCCCAGCATGACCTGGGTGAACGGATCCTGCTAGGGGTACTATTTTTGGATGCCATAAATCTAAGCTTCTGGCTATTTCTAGTCATTAAACATCCCACCGAACTTTTCATAACACTAAGGGGTTTTAATCCCCAGCTTCTGGCCAAATTCCAACTGGAATAATTGTGTTCCCCTCGCCGTACCTAGCTTCTCATACGAGAGCACGAGGGACGCTTGTATCTTCTCAATTAAGCTACAGTCCATTGAGTATGCTGTGTAGATTTTAACACGGTAGAATGCGAGTTTATATAATTCTGGAAGTTGCATTTCCAGTCAAACTCAACTCAGCCACCACCTTTCTTCAGGGTCTTCAAGATAATTTGTGTGTTAAGATGAAGTCACTCAGTGCTAATTGTTATACCATCTTAAATCACAGGGAGCCAAACCCAGGAGTTCCCCCTAAGAGTCTCTTTCCTAACAGCAGGAAAACAGAGGGTCGCTGTCTGAATTTTATTATTGCTCACATGGTTGTTTGGGAATTCGGTTTCAGCTCAGAGACACACGAAATGTTACAGGCAACTTGAATTCATTAGCTTCTTTTGATTATACGGGAAGTTAAGAAGAAGGAAAGCCCAGTCTTCCAGGACACCATACCCTCCTGACTGAAGTTTCCAGTTTATAGTTGTAGAGGGAAAAGAATATTGATTTTTCAAAGGTCTGACCACCTAATATTCAAAAGATAAACAGAATGATCTCACTGAGGAGCTCCTAAAACCTGGAAGGCCTTTAAGTGGGCCACGGGTAACAGCTGCTCTCACCAGAGAAGAGATCCGGCGGGCACCTAGTCTCAGGGTCAGGGGCTGGACCTGGGAAACAGAAACGCCAGCACCAGATGAGGGCAAGAGCAGGGAGAACTGTGAAGACATTTGCTGTGGAGAGCACACTGAGAAAGGCGCTAGCTTCCCCTAGTTTCAACTTCCCAAATGGAAAGGACTCAACTTTCCCCCACAGAACAGTTGCAGAGAGAGATGCAGTACTTTGCTTTTATGGCCGTACAAACGCCCTGATATCTTCTGAACACTGTGGATCAAATAACCAGTGCTTTTTAGTTTGGACATAAGAAAGGTCCTTTGCAAAGAGCTCTCGTGGTCTCTGGTTGGTGTTCCTCTTCAGATGCAGAGGTTCAAGCGTCCAGCCGACAACCCAGGGGAGGTCGGCCCCCACATGAATGTGGTGCAGCCGGGCCAGAAAGAGGCAACACTTAATGGTAGTTCTGAATCCCGTTTACATCAAGAGTCCTGGACTTCTGCTGCGTCTGATGCAGCCTGCAAAGCCAGCACCTGGGAGGTGGAGGCAGAAGGATTAGAAGTTCAGTACTGTCCTGGGTTATGTTGTGAGACCTTGGCTCAGAGAGAAAGAGGAGAGAACTCAGACACCCCACCTGCATTCCGCCTACGCTTTCGCAGCCATGACTCTCTTGTTCCGTACGCAGGGATAATGGAGAACAACGCACAGATTCAAAACTCAGTTTCTTTTCAAGTTTTCTTCTCCTAACAATTGGGTTTATTGTTATAAATATAACATCCTTAGGTGACTGGCTAGGGCACAACTCTGAACTGATCTTCAAGTGCTAACCAGTCTCTTCTGGCCAAGAAGGCCACAAACAGCTTATCTCCTCAAATGCAGATATAAGAGAGATTTTACCTGAATTAAGAAAGCTTTAATTAGATCATGTATATTTAGTGCTGTGTTGTTCTTCTGCTTTCAAGAATCCCCAGTTTTTCTCAGGAAAAGATAACAAATGAGGCGACTATGAAAAGGCATTTGCTGAAAGCCTGCAAGTTGCGCTCCGATTTAAGAAGCTCCCACTCCCCCGCAACTTTTGAAGCCCTGTCTTTAAACTGCTACATATCCAGAAGGGTTGGCAGAACTGGGACTAGAATAAAATAAGATAGGATTTGTAAAAAACCGTCTTCATATATTTGAATAAGGTATGCTTCTTCTCTCTAGCCGACTCTGTAAAATGGCTCTCACAGCAGTTGTAAACACCAGAGTGCGAAGATGGAGCAATGTGCTATCTCTCCGAGTAATATTTGCATTTTGGATCTCATTTCTAATTGTGGAATGAAATAATCTGTTCCAGATAAAAGAATTTTAAGTTGAAGCCCAGAAATTATTTTTGAGCTCTACTTGATCACCTTTTTTTTTTGGTAGCTGAAAAGGAAGGCTCACGGAGTAGTAGTTTTTCTTGAGAGAATGCCCCCTCCCTGCCAATTTTGCCGTATAAAACTACATTGTTTTACATTACATATGCTAATCAGTGCACTTGGAGGCTGTTGGGAGCTGGGGGACTTAAAAGTTTATCAAAGCCAATACCCTCATCCAGGGTTTTTCAAATTAATAAACTCTACAGCTGTCTTGTAACAAATCCTTGATATAAACAGCTCAGTGTTTCCTAATGACCTTTCTCTCATGAACCTCCAACAGTGAGGTAAGTAACTGTCCTAGGTGTGTGCCTTCACGTTTGGACGCCAAGCCAAGGGCACAGGCTTTGACATGAGACTGTGAGATCACCCACCATGGATTGTGTTGTTTTTCTTAAAAATGGAAATGACTGTGCTTCATGTAATCCAGACTCTCGTTCTTGCTCCCCATTGGCTAGAGGAAAGATGGGTACGACCACATGCTGTGGTCTGGAATAAAACTTAGGGTTTGTGAAAGACAGAAGTCCATGGTTCTACAAAAAGGCACTAATCTGGGTTTCATCAGTTTCCTTTTCCAACAAGGAATTAACCAACCATACAATTATGCACACACCTATATTAAGGTGAAATTGTTTAACTATCATTGGCCCACCTCTCAAAAAAAATCAGTTATAACACATTATCAAGTTATCAAGCACTTATTCAAATCATCTATTACATAATATTTTCTAGATTTCTTTTTTCAGTTGCTAAAGATTATGTGGAGTTATTGACTGGTGATAAGAATAAATTACCCAAGGAGAGGTGTAGAATTCATTCTAATTAGTAACAGACATCATATAGACCCTGGTTTGATCTGAAAAGCTTCACATTCCAAATCCAAAGATCACAAATAATTCATAGCATGATAAAAATTGTATTTTAATGAATATATATGATATCAACTCCTATTATAATGTATAATGTAATGACATCATCTCAATTTAATGAAGTAATAAAAGCTTGGCTATTCTTTTATGCTTTTATTAGCATTTGACTAGGATATTAGATCCTACAACCAGGCAAAGATGAAGTCCAAATATATAAAATACATATCTCTTATGCTATGATAGAAATGAAATTAACATGCTTTCAATAAAAGATTACAACTGTATGACTAGGTAACAAAAAATGTTCAGAACTTAGAATGAAAGAATTAAGGAAATAAAATACAAGAAATATATACATATATAAAATAATCTTATCAATTTTGATAAATCATGTTATACATAAGAATCTATTGAGACAGGTGGTGGCACAAGCCTTTAATCCCAGCATTGGGAGACAGAGGCAGGGATCTGAGTTTGAGGCCAACCTGGTTTACAGAGCGAGTTCCACAACAGATAAGGTTATACAGAGAAACCCTGTCTCAAAAAACATAAAAGAAACCAAACACACAAAAAAACGCATCTTGAGAAGTCTATGTAGGGTCATTCCTGTGGGAACACTGATGTCACAACTTTATCACCGTTCTTAAGTGTAGCATATTTGCCTAAGAGGGATTAAGCAATCTAACACATGACACAGAAGGAAGATGTAAATAATTTGCCAGAACTCAAGAAGCCCACCATTTCCCTAGATCTGAGCAAAAGCACCCTGACGGACGGACACCATGGCTCAAAGTGTCAGGCCTGGGCTGAGACTTCCAGTGGACTCCAGACCCACAGAAAGATGAGATAGATGTTCATAGCAGGATGTTCTTCCAGGGGCGACTTTAGGTCAACTCCCTCTAAGAGATAATGCTGACTCCAGAGAAATTCTACAATCCCCTAAGTCACCAACCACAGCAGGCACCATGATGTTCCTCCAGGGTCGAGCACACATTTCATGCAGGAATTAACTTGAGAACATTGTTTATTTGACCGTATCACCATCTCCAGGCCCTTTTCTTCCAAGCCCAGCAGGAATTGGAGTAAAGGAAGAGTCCTGCACCAAAGTGCTCTGTTAGTTAAATCAGTTAAGAAAGGGACTGAATTTGCCAGCTGTCTTACAAATTGCAAAATGTTCTGGGATGATCATTTAAATGGTTGGTTCAGTGCATTTTTGGTATAAACTGGGAAAACTAGGTATTTTGGAAAGGTAAAGAAAAGACAGGCCAAGAGAACTCAGCAACCCCGAGACCTCTTCTGTTCATATCAACTATCAACAAAGTTTTAGTATTTATAACTATTTAATAGCAGACTATTTCCCCATATATTTTTGGAGCCCACTTGTTCATTTCCTGGCTGCCCAGGCTCTTAAAATAATCACACAAAAGCTATATTATTTGCAATACTATTTGGCCAATAGCTTAAGTATATTACTAGCTAGCTCTTACATCTAGAATTAACTCATTTCCATTATTTAATATTTTATCACGAGGTTTGTGGCCTACCAGCAAGGTTCCAGCTGGCAGCTTGTGTCTTTCATCTCTGGTTGCTGTGTTGAGTCTCACGACTGCTTTCTTTCTCCCAGCATTCAGTTTAGTTTTCCCCACTTAGCTCTACTGGGCCCTATCACAGGCCAAGCCAGCTTCTTTATTCATTAACCAATAAAAGCAACATATATACAGAAGGACTTCCCACATCACCCATACAATAAATAAACGAATAAATAAATAAATAATTTTTAAAAAAAGGCTGTTTGGGGAAGGAAACAGAATGACAAAAGTAACCATTAGCTAACAAAAAAATTTCTAATCAAAATATGTATTTATCTGTTGTACCCTTGGGAGGTGGCTGAAACTGTCTTGTTGATAGTTCCTTGCATGGGAAATAGCACTATGGCATTTATAAGACTGTCCACTGGTGGAGAAGAAGACAATTTGGACATAGGGATGTTCTATGAGAGAGAGACATTTGCATGGTGGTGGCTAGCCATGATGAAGAGCTAGCATGAATAGAGTTGGAATACATGAGTTCATTGTGCCATGCCTTAGAACAGCTGAACTGAGGGATCCTATCAACTGTCCTGCTTTAATTGGATATTTTCATGAAATCAAAGTAACTTGATGAAGCAAGAATGCTCCATGGCTCCCTGCTTCAAACTTAGAAATCTCTAAACTTTAAGAAAGAAGTCTTTCCAACTATCTGTAAGAAGCACAGAGTGGTGGTACATGTCTATAACCTCAGCATTCAGGAGGCTGAGGCAGGAGGATCAATAGTCCAGGATTGACTTTATTCACATAATGAGTTCATGACCAGTGTGTGCTACATGAGACTCTGTCTCAAAAGCAAAGTTCTTTTTTTAACTTAGGAACAAGTTAAATCTGAAATACCAAATTCATCTAGTGTTCCCCTTAAATAAACACATGATGGATATAAGATTAATTCAATGTTCAGACCCCAGAAATAACACTAAAAACAATTAACATAATTTTAATGGCTATTTGAAAGATTAATTTATATAAACACTATCTATTAAAATACTTCACCCTTCACTATAGTTTATTGGACAATGAAAACTGGCTAAAATTCTAGCCAAGAGGATCTGAAGTACAAATATGCATGCCACTCTGGCCAAAGATAGTTGTAATGCCGAAATGATGTGCTTAATTTTTTCAGAAGCATCAGCTCAAGGCATTTGCAAATGTGCCAAACTCTCCAAAACTTTTTGCAAGGAAAATGTTTGAGGATAGAAATAGAAAGCTATGCTGTAAACTAAAAGCAGCCTTGCAAGTAATTACTCGCCCACTTCTCAGGGTGATAAATGACATTTGCTCATGCTTTGTCTACTGTTCCTATGACTTATGAGAAGATTATAGGTAATCTTTCCATTGATAGGAGTTACAGCTGCATCAGGGCCATAAACGTCAGCCTGGGAGAAAAGAGCTGAGTATGATCTAGAGCCAAAACAGGTGGTTAGGGAATGTAGCAGTTAAACTATTAGGCTGAAAAACAAGGGGTCCAAGGAGGCGGGGTAGAGAATCAATGAAGATCAGTGAAGATCGTTCCACTGGTAGTGCAGCTGCGAGAAATAAAACTCAACTCTGATCAAAATTGCAATTGACAACCTGAAGACAAATGGAGGGCCAGAGACAGACAGCTCCTTGAGAAGGCTTGGCACCCACGAGTTGAGTCAGAGCAGTGTGCAAAGGAAATAGAACGCAGATGGGGATGAAGGCAGCCAAGACCTGGTAAGAGAGGAGTCCTGTGAACATGAAGCTTGTCAGGTGAACTAAAGAGCGAGGCGGCAGGTATGAGGCCATGTCAGTTGTAGATGGCTCTCAGGAAGTGAGATACCATCTTCCGCAGCACGGCCATGACTTTGTGTCACAGCCACGCAGGCCATGTGTCTTTGACCTTTTTTACACCTCCTTCCCAGATGAACTGCAGTTGCCTGGAGACGATGCTCTAGCACAGACAGCTATGCTGAGGGCCCCTATGCTTACATGCTCTTTGCTCTTTCATAGTGAGTGCAGTGCTTCCGCTCACGTCCCAAGCAAAGATTTGAAAAGTCATCCAAATATTAATTTTCACAAGTTCTCATGCAGTTCGATTTTCTGAAGGGAGAAAGCATCCTGACCTTGTTACAACTTCTACTTTAGTTTAAACCAAAGTTGTCCAGCTTTTGACTAAGAGGCCATATCCACTATGTCAGTGTGTCAGGGCAAAATTGCTCCTGACTGCTGAAGAGATTTTTTTTTTCTTTCTAAAGTTTAGAAACTTTACAGAGCTCTGTGTGTGTGTGTGTGTGTGTGAATATCAAGTCCAGTCTCCCTATAGAAAGCACTGCTAAAACATTCTTGATCACTCAAGCTCAGTCTCACTGTTCTTCGTGGATGATCTCTTTCCAGAAAGTTCTTTTACAATATCTTTTTGCAAATAGCTCCATTTGTCCTGTCTTTACTTCTTAACTGAATTCTTACAGCATTTCATTCATGACAGTGTTACAGATGTGTAGAGATGGTTACTTCCTTGTTTAATCTCTTCTACAAGTTAAACTACACATTATTATCACATTTAAATTACAATAGAATGCCTCTATTTTTGCCATACAGCCATCATTTTCTGCAATGTGCTTCATTAACTGTGGTACCTAGACACAGTATCCTGAAGTTCTCTGAGCAAAGAACTGACTCCCTCAAATTAACCTCTGACCTCAAACATGTAATGGCGGCATTTGTGGATGGGTATGTGCATGTACATACATGGTGGTAAGGAAAGAAAACATGTTTTTAAATGTAAATAAAGAGGAAAATGAAGTCGGGACAAGCTCAAGAATATCCCAAGGCAGGGACCATATGACCAAGTGTAGTTTCCAACTTAGAGGGCATGAAGAATTTATTAATGTGCTAGAGACTAAAGAAGAAAAATAGAAAAGGGAAAAGCACAGTATAATCAACAAAAGGGAAGCTGGCATCAGGTCAGAAATAGAAACATGTTAAATTTCTTATGAGCCCCAAATCTTAATCTTTACTGAAATAATGATCATTCTATTTATAACAGTAATATCTGAATAATCGATTGTTTTAGAGGGGCTAACATGGATGACCCCCAGGTGGAGCATATATGCATAAAGTAGTTCCAGAAGAGCTATAAATGCATGTTTATCACTAAGGACCATATTAATATAGAGATGAAACTGTGGAAATTAAAGAAAATCAAAATGAGAGATAGCAAAAAGGGGGAGGTCTTGAAGCAGTACCAGACACCTAGGAAGAGAATTAGTACTGTACTGTTAGCCAAGGTGATGGAAGGGGTGGGTAGCAGTGTGGGAGTGACCACGGCGTGTGCTGCTGCAGAGTCTACATATAAAATCACTCGCCATAGGCCCAAGTAGAGTGCACTGGCCTGTGCTTTGTAGAAGAGTCTGGCTTATCACTTCTGCCTCCCATGAGAACATCCTATTTGTGTTGGGAAGAGGTTAACTAAGGCAAGGAAACATTTGGAAAATTCAGAGAGGCCTTTGCCTTGCATCTGAATTAAGCATCTCTCCAAAGAAACAAGAGCAAGTGATCCTGAAAGATCCAAAAATGGATTGGAGGCCCCTAAGTCACAGGTAAGTAAGTCCACTAATCAAGACTTAGGAGAACCCCAATCATGAGGCTGGATGGCAGAGATTGGATCTGACAGACTAATGGGCAGTGGTAGTAACAAGGCACAATCCAGAAACTAGAGTATGGGGTTCTAGGCAGATTCTAAAGCGTAGATTCTAAGACACGGAGGAAAGTGGAGAGGCAGAAACTGGGCAATACATTTCAGGGTTAAAAGAGCAGCAAGGGACTAAACGCTTAGTGTGAGTCACTGAGTGGAGATGCTAGCTAGACATTGCCTAGAATCAGTGTGGTCTCTGGTGTATGAAGACTCTTGACCCTTCAGGAGCTGCTGCTGTGAGAGCTGGGGTGGGTGAAATGTGAGGGGGTGAGGTGTGTACAAACATCTCTGGTGGAATTTCATTAAGGTGAGAAAGAGTTGGTTGAGAAGAAGAGAAAAAGAAAGAGAGAGAGAGAGAGAAAGAAAAACAACAAGGTCCAGAGTGTTTCTGTTAGTGTTCCTTAGTAATGGAAATAAAAACATCTATAAACAAAAGAGGCAGTGGAAAAAAGAGTCACTCATGAAATTATGGGATTTCCCACCTCCCAGGAGAAAGGAGGAGCTGGATAAAGGGTTATGAGCTTGGTATCTTGGACAAGAACTTATTTAAAGCTGAAACTTCTCAGAGGAGGGCAGGGCAGGGAGGATGCCAGAGTCTGAAGCCCCTGTATTTCTGTCCTTTTTCTGCGGCTGCCATCTTGTAATCCCTAACAAGTGTTTCCCCTTGAGCCTCCACCAGCTCTTTCTCGTGTATAACTCAGCAACGAGTAGAATGCAGATATGTGACAGGGAAGAAGAAGCCTCCAAAAGGAAGATTTGGGACCCTTCAATACATGTAGTACATTAGCAAGCCACATAACCCAGTGATGGCGTCATATGTGAGTCAAATGAGAATCAGCTGAGGGACTGAAGGCCAGGAGAGGCTGCAGAGCACACTGGCCAGATCTGCTGTAAAGCTAATTTTACATGCTGGCTCTGCCTCTTAGAAGCGTGGGAATTTGGACAAACTGTTCGATCCTGGACATATGTCCCCTCGTCTGTAACACGAGAGTGATGGTTGTCTTGAGATTTTCATAAGTACAAGATTAATGAAGAAAGTCCATAGATGACACACGCATGACATGTGCTACTTTGCCCAGCCAATCCATGTGTCAAACTAGCTCATCACACTTGAAATAAACAAAAACAGAGTTGGGAGTAAACGCTAAAAAAAAACTTCTAGTGGCTTCCAACCACTGGTGCGTCATAATTTTCCCTTATAGGGTCATTATCTTCGAGGGAAAGTAGAGAAAACAGTTAATGGAAAGGAATCTCAAGAAGAGGATGTTGAGTGTTCCCGGGAAGCAGGTAAATGTCTGCCTGAAGGAATGAGAGAGAGAACAGGCAGAGGCTATTTAACAGGGAGCATGGAGGAAGGTGACCTTGAAGCCCAAAGCCTAGGGAGTGAAATTCCTGGGTTCATAAGCAAGGATTTGAAGCGGGAGGCTTAGCAAATGTGGTCAGGAAAAAGAAAATGGTTTGAAGGACTGAAAGGGGTCACCGAGACAAGTGAAAAGGAAAGAAAAGTGGAAAGCCTGGATGCTAAGACAACCTCTGAAACGACCGGCAATTCTATTTCCTCACAAAGAAGGAACTTCAGAGGGTAGAGAGTGATGTTTTCATTCTACAAGGTTTTATATATTTTTATGATTTTGCCATCTGTATATTCTATTAGTTAAAGCAAAACATTTAATAAAGGCAAAATAGTATGCAGTTCGAAAAATGTTTACTTCAGCAGCGTGCATACTAAAGTTAAAAGAGTACAGAGAAGATCCTCATGGCCATGGTACAAGGGTGACATGCAGAATTGCATGCTGTAGAATATTCTCTTAAAATACAAAAGTAGAAGGATAGTGATTTGTTAGGAAGGAGAGACCAGAGGTGGGGAGAGAAGAAAAAAAAGGCAATGGAAAAGTGGGTATGGGCCAGGTGGTGGTGGCGCACGCCTTCAATCCCAGCACTTGGGAGGCAGAAGCAGGCAGATCTCTGTGAGTTCAAGGCCAGCCTGGTCTGAAAGAGCTAGTTCCAGGACAGGCTCCAAAGCCACAGAAAAATGTTGTCTCGAAAAACCGTTTAAAAAAAAAGTGGGTATTAGCAGCAGAATACAAACACGTGAGGAATGCTGTAAATAAATTCTTCTATATACTAATTAAATTCTATTAAAAATATAAATATATATTAAAAACACACATACAAATGGAGTCATTAGAAAATCAGTGACCTAGAGGAGTGGCTTGGCCTCTTTAGTTCTACTGAAAAACAGGGCAAGCCATGCCCTCAGAGACTGGGTTGCTTGTCTAGTCCCTCTTACACGGGTAGAGGTATGCCACTCAGACTTCAGTGATGAGTGTAAGGGCCCATGTAAGGGTAGAGAATCATACCCTGAGTTTATCAGCAATCACTCAGTTGTCACAACTTCAGGACACTTGCTGTTTACCCTGATATTATTCAATCCCCGCCATGAGACCCCGGGAAGAAGATGCCACAATTGCATGCACTTTGCAAACAAACCAGAACACATACATAACATCAGTTGCCTCTGTCGCCAAGCCCAGCAGTGGAAGCTGAGTTGACTCCTCGGGAGTCATGCTTGTCACTTTGTAGATCAGGTTCAAAGTGAGGAAAAACTGTCAGAAAAGGGCCCTGTGTCTTCCATTCAGGTGGAAATACAGTAATTCAATTTTTGTGCTAGTTTATCCCATGCAACCACCCATTTTCCCCTGAATTATTATTATTATTCTTACATTAGCTTGTTTTAAAATCTTCCCGAGGCATGTGTTTGGAGTTACACTGCAGAAAAAAATTAAAATAAGATGGGAACTTCAAGTATGGATCAAAAGTTGTACAAAGTGTCAGTTTCCTGAGCGTCACGGATACGGGAGAGCTTAACAGTAAAGTCCTAAAAATGTAACTGTAGCTTGGTAACGCCATTAAATATGTATACTGTGGGCTTTTTGACAATTGTATTAATCCCTTTACAAAGCCTTCAGATGTCCCATCACAGAGGCATGGATGCTGTTTTGATCTATTTATTACTCTTAAGTGTTCAGAGAACTGTCCCTATTTTCTAATTAACACTTTCAGAGATAAAGACATGTATTAAATCAATCTGAATGACGGTTGTTTGTGAATCCCTCAAGATAAGGCAATTTGCATGTTCACTTTGTACTTACAAACTAAATCTGCCCATCTCCAAAGCAGTCCCTTCGAATGTAAACCTTTTGTGAGTGTTTGTAACTTGAAAGAAAGTTTGGCCTACTAGGAAGCTGTACCAATTATCTAAAGGGCTTCATTACCGAATGTGATTAAGATAGAAAGATATTAGGCTTTTTTTTTCTTACACTGTTTGCTGGTTTGGGGCAGAATTTGAGGAAACGACTTTTTAAATACCCAGGATTACAGATTATCACCTTTTAACGGGAGGAATAAACAACAGAACTCATTTCCCCCAGCAGTTGAACTTCACGAAGTAGCCGATGATCGCTAGCCGATGATCGCCACTCACTTGGGGTAAAGTCACTTTGATATGAATTAAATTGCTTACTGATGAAATGCACCTTTCAGCGACCTGTTTGAGTGGTGGCTGACGCTGTGGCTCGCTTTGTGATGGGAATTCCAGCTCTAGAGTGAATGCACGCTGGCGATTCATTACTAGAGTTCAGGCCTGATGAGTCAGCACTGGCTGATGCTTACCAAATTGGACCTTCAAGAACAATGGCACTTCTCTCATTACGCAGAAACCTTTGTTGCCAGTGCTGGCTATTGTTTCCACATGGTTCTGGTGTGGTGTGTTCACACTCGGGGCCTCTCATCAGATAGAATTTCTTAGCTCTCCCAGGATCTGTCTTCATTAGACTTTACGTGCCCAATCAACTTTGAAACCACTTGTAAAAGCCCAGTCTTCAAAACACAAGCCTGGGTCCTTTATCTTCCTAAACAGTTCAACCTGGGCTTTCCCTTTGCCAAGTCAGTCATGAAGCCAGAAATATATCGTGTTAGTTAGCTAGTGAAAAAGGTGTCTGATTTTACTCTCCTCTCCCCCTTAGGAAAATGAAAAGCAATACCTCATGTCCATTGATCTCTTTTGAACTGCTCTTAGTGAGAAGACCTGGACAAAGCCTTCAACACAGGGGTAAGATGGTGGCGACGTGAGGCTGGCTGGTTGGAAGGAAAGCAGCCTGGTTGGAAGGAAAGCAGCGGGGTTTTCTATTTAGCAATTGTTTGTTGTCCTTCTGTTGCATAGCAGGTTCCGCTGTCGGTGGTACAGCTACGGTCAATATAAGCAAGAGAATCTTGTCTCTCTGGAGTTACTCCCAGAAAAGCTGATGTGTGTAAGATAATGCATATGTGAACTAATGTCACATTACAATTTTTCTAGATCTTGGACACATCCACTAAGAAGCACCGTAACTTACGAAAGCAAAGTCCAGTCGGAACGGCCTACTCCAGGCCCCAATTGGGACCCACTTTAATAAGTACTTCCTTTTGCAACACATCTTTCAAATACCAACTCTTCCTGGGGCCCTGGGCACAGTTTCCAGCCACAAATTCAACCTGTCCATCACAGTAATCTGTCTTCTGGGTCAAAACTGAAGTTACCAGAGAGTGCACATTTGCCAACTCTTCCAGGTATGTAACTGATGTCCTGCCCACAGGAAAAGCAAGTGCACATCTTTGGAGACCTCATCTGTCACTATTACTGGGTAATTAACAAAAATCACACTAATTCATTATTATATAAATGTTATAAAGAGGCTGGGTATGAACAAATAAACATATTAACAATTAAATCCTAAAGCAATGGCTTTCGGCCTTTGGCTTTCGTTCCTACTGTAGAACACGTGGCAGCTGATTTTCACACGTGGGACCGTTTCGTAAACATTTAAGGCTTTATACTATCCCCAAGAAGTTGGCTCTACCACCATCTCATTTGCTCACAAACGGCATAGGAACAGCAGCCAATGAGAAAGAAGTCACTACAGGGACAACCTTAAGCCCTCTGTCCTGATTCATTGTTAAATAAGTCACTTGAAGATAATTATTAACCACAAATTATTTGCGAAACACCTCCCAAAGAATCATAGATGTGCCCCCAACGGTAGGTCCAGAACCACTCACCCACAGACTAAATTCTCTTATAGTGAAGGAACCATGTGTACTCTGAATGTATAGAAATCTGTTATATTGTAAATTAGCAGTCACTAAGCCAACCAGTGCTATACCATAGTACTTAATTTACTTCATTACTACAGTCTTCCGTCCTGGGTTCCTACTCTCTCTCTTTTTTTTCCTCATACCACAGAGACAATAAAATCAAGGAAGGCTGACTCTCTCTAAAGTGGGTACTCCCTCCCCTGTGTAGAATCCTTTAAATATCCACTGGCAAGGCGATGATACGTAGAAGTAGTTGCCTCAGGTCCAATGTTCTTGCATTGGTTGTGAGCACTCACTTCAATGGAAAGCTCTGTGGTCCCTGCCAGCCCCTCTGGTCCACAGATGTCTCAGGACACAGCCCTGCCCTTGCTGGAGCAGAGCAGGGATTTACAAAGGACCAACACACCAGACTTGTTACCAAACTTATGGTGGACATCAGCATAAGGTAGGAAGCTTTCTGACTTCAGAAAAATGCATCTTCATGTATGACATCTTCATAAGTTTTTTTAAGAGACATCTTTAGTTATGATTCAGGTGGAACATTTTGTTCCTTCTGTTAATAGGGCCTTTGCTTTTTCGGGGGGTAAATGTGGTTTTACATATCCTGTTTAGCCATAAGTCCTTCTGAAAATGTAAACTAAAAGCACACTTTCCTGCTCATTAAATTCCATTATGTCAAAAAAATAGAAAAAAAATAAAATAAAATAAAGATCTAAGTAGAAATGTAACAGGATCTAAGCATAGTTCTACAGAGCTGCGTTATAAACAGTATGGCGTGAGTCTAGAAGGGGCCCTGCCCCAGAGCTTGAACAAAATAGTATGACTGGACAGCTTTGTGGGCTTTTTAAAATAATAGTAATAGTTATTATGAAACTGGAAACATGTTCCATAGAAAGGGGACTCTTTATGTATCATGTGTATGCAATAAAATGTCCCATGTTGGACCATAGCAAATAAATGATAATGTTTTTGTTTGGAGTTTCTGATACTAAGAAAACTGTAAGCTAAAGGCATATTTTTAAAATTCAACAAAAGGAAAATGGGTATAATGGGAGACAGTGTAAGAAGGTCAAAGCATTGGAAAAAGCAGAAACCCTACAAGAAAACGGAAGGAAAAAAAGGAAGGTATGAGAGAGGGGGAAAAGAAAAGAAAGAAAGAAAAGAGGAGGTTAAAAGAAGGATAAAATAAGATATAAAAGTTCGGTCTACGCAAACACTACACATTCCAAGTGGATCTGCAGAAAGCTCCAAAGCACAGGTGTCTTTTTAATTGGGATACATCGGGAAAAATCACACTGGTAAATGAGCCTCTGGTTCTCACTTCTACCTGCGTGACACAGAAACACACTGTTAGTATGCTGAGCTAAAATCCGAAAGATGCCAAACTCAGTGTGTGCAGATAAAAAGAGCTGCAAGAATCTGCTGTCTTGTGTTCCTGTAGTGTTGCAGCAAGGAGAGAGTCCAAGCATTTCTAGTTTAGATGCCATTCACAGAATGTGTATGCTCAGATTGAGTCATTATAAGATGATGTGCGTGTGTGCATGCGTGTGTGTGTGTGCGTGTGCGTGTGCATGCATGTGTGTGTAAAACATGTTGGGGGTGTCAGAGGACAGCCCCTGGCATTGGTCTTCTCCTTTCACCCTTTTTGGAGCAGGGTTCACTTTGTTGTTTCCTGCTGAGTAATGGCTAGCTATCACGCGAGGGCCCAGGGATTCTCCTGTGTCCACCTCCCGTCTCATTGATTACCGATGGACGAGCCTGGCTTTACAGAGGTTCTGGGTAGGTGAACTTGGGCCTTCATATCTTGTAGCAGGTATTTTATTTACTGAGTCGTCTCTAAAAGCCCCCATTATTTTTATGTTCAAAACACTCTTTGACATAGGAGAGATTCATTGCTGGGTTTTTTTTGTTTGTTTTGTTTGTTTGTTTGTTTTCAGAGAT
Organism: Ellobius talpinus; assembly: GCA_001685095.1. Classification (NCBI taxonomy): domain Eukaryota; kingdom Metazoa; phylum Chordata; class Mammalia; order Rodentia; family Cricetidae; genus Ellobius; species Ellobius talpinus. Next base: position 19,188 of record LOJH01001147.1, read on the forward strand.
AAATCACTGAAAGGCTAAATATCAAGTCCAGCGAATGAGCCCAGGGATCAGAAGTGAACTGTCAAGAAAATGAAAGTTGAAAGGGGTAGCTAGTTTCCACAATGTATGGGTCTAGGTGTTTAGAGAACAGCCCAGGAAGGTGACGAAGAGGCAAAACTAAGAAGATACTTTACCACTGTGCAGTGTGGGCGTAAGGGGCAAGTTAGTGTCTACACTGTGGATTAACTATTGCAAGGGCATTTGCTTTATGAAACCACTGTCTACAAAAGGACTTGCCATCTCTGGAAATACGGGAAAGCAAATCATTCTGTTGACTGCAAGCTTCTTTTGTTCCCAACCATTACCACAGTAAATGATTTTGTCAGAGGAGGTAACTTTGGCAACAACTCTTCCATCTCAGAACAGTGGTTTATGCTGACCACATGGTTCAAAGTTAAGGTCTGAAAGATGACTAACACATAGACTGATTTGTATTTCTGTAAGTGCCAGTTATTTATTCCTTTGTTTCTCTAGCCATCAATCTATAAATGGAGAAAATATTTTAAAAAAATACATGTATTAAGGATTTGCTTGTCTGCAGTCTATTAAGGAGCAGTTCTTACCCACATTTAAAGACTTATTTAAGGAGAGTTTAAATATAAACAGATTCAGATGCACGTGCGTGCCTAATGAAAGAGAGAAAAGAAAGGCCACGTTATGTAATTTCCTCTCTAATTTTTTTGTGCACAACACCACATCTGACTCGCATGGCTTGGGGGTGACTAGGTTTGAAACAGATACTCCCTTCTTATCAGTGTCCTAGACTAGGGACAAATGATGCTTTGTTTGTAACAACGGAGAGATGTGTGTTGATGTTTTTTTTTCCTGATTTACCACAGTTACTAACAGCAATACACTCGCTGATCACTCTGTCCAGAGTTAGGACCAAACTCCCAAAGGAAGCACAGAATTGAAACAAAAGTGGCTGCTGCTGCGTGTTGCACCTGGCCTGGGTCTCAGGGAGCAGGAGGAAGGTTTGACTTCCTTTAACCCTAATGGTTAGCGTTTTTGCATCTTTGTACTACGGACCTTTGCTAGTCTTATATATATATAGTCATATATATATGCTATATATATATATGCTTTGTACTATGGACCTTTGCTAGTCATATATATATATATATATATAGCCATATATATATAGCATACATATATGCTGAGGTCGGAGTAATGCTGTTACTCTTTTGTGGAATACTTTTGTTATGCAAAAACATAGATATGTAGGATATATATAAATTTACCACAGTTCCCATTACTCCCCTTCACTAAATAACAACCAATGTAAGGGTTGGTTCAATTTCTTATGAAGAATCGCCTTCTTTCCTTAGACTTATGCAACTCGGGTCACTACCACCCTAAACAACAGAAACAGTGGCCTCACTCGTTCCTTCCGTCATTTTTGGTCTTCACAGCTCAGATCACAGGCACTGCCTCTTTGTGTGCCTGCAAAGGGCAGAATAAGACAGCTGGAAGTGTGGATCTACTTTGAACACATCTCCAGAGTTACTTAGATTTTAATCAAATACCCTCCACAGTCATACAGTGCCTGTGTCCTTGCTTCGAACACCCTGACTCCTATTCTCCTTTAAACAAGAATGCAAATGACAGCCCCGGGATGGACTTGGTGTTCCCCTGCATGCCAAGCAGCTGCTTCTCTGAAGGGGCTAGTGCATTGACATCCGGGTACTTCCCTGTGGAGAGTTGCGAGTCTGGTTACCTTCAGCGTCCAGTCCTGTGAGCATCTTATCTCTCTAACTGCTGCAGGATCCAAACGCTGAGACTCACTGCAACTCTTAAAGCGTTTCCTAGCTATAATAATAGGATTTTAGGCAGGTTTGACAAACATTTTTAGATCCACCGAACTGATAAATGTCAGATAAATGAGGAAGTCACTGAGCAGTGTACGCATTGATCTGTCATCAATAGAGTTGCAGATCAGATGGCAGCATGAACATTTTTAGCCCGGCTCTTCCCTCCCTCTGCTCAAATGCACCGAATGAAGCGCCCATTTGCTGACTGGAAATTCACAGTTGAGGTCGGCCGATGATGCAGCGCAAAGAGGCCTGTTCTGTTCCTCTGCTGGCGGGTGAGCTTTGCCAGCCTTCACCTCTAAATAGCTACATACTTAATTATGTGATATTAAGAAACAAAGTTCAGTCACAATTCATTAAGAACATGCACCCGCATGGAGGGTAGGGTAGGGGAGCTATCAGCAACTCAAAAACAGCAACAGAATCTACACAGCTCATTGCCAGGATGTAACAGAAAACAAAACACTTATTCAAAGGCAAATTTTAATCAATTAGACTAAACCGTAACAAAAAATGTATGCATTTTTAAAGACTGGTATTATTTCTGTATCTCACCATAAAACCTTGGGAAGTATGAGCTAACTTGGACAAACAGAACAAAAAATGAAGCCGGAGAAGGTACAGTAGCCACTTTCTTGAAAACAAAACAACCTCTCGGTTCCTGCCATTTGTCTGAATTCTTCCTCCGGGCAAGCTGGACAGCTGCACTGGTAGGTGTTTTAGTCACGGATTGTAGGCCCCACCTGGCTAGATTTGTTTAGGAGACAGCTGGCAGAATTAAATAAAAAGAATGGAACACAAAATGCTTCCCCCAAAGAAAAAAAGAAAAGAAAAAGGCTGAGAGAATATTTTTTTAGATGCTTTAGCCTTTTGGAGGTTTATGGACTTCTCTTGTCTTTTCTTTGTGCGCATTCACATTCTGCGTGTGAGCGTATCTTATGGATATTTTCTTTCAATTATAGCGCCGTAGCTGAGGTGAAAATGTACATAAATGAACATAACAACTAAGTGTGTCTTAAATGACTTGTTTTTGCTACTAGAACACTAATTTGAAGTTTATAAGTTCCGGAGAATGACATCAGTTTTAAATTACCTTTTTTTATTTCCGCATTTTCTTTGCTATATTTTAAAGCCAATAAAATAGATTTTCTTCATCTGGAATGTTCTTTCTCACTTAAAGATAAGAAGGAGCCTAAATTGTGGGAATGGCATCCCTCGGCATCTGTTTCTCTCACAGACCTATCAAATATCTGATTTTTGGCGTGACTGCTGACTCCAATCGGGGGATGACATAAACCAGCTTTGTGGTTACATGTTTCACTTTTAATCTCGGGGAATAAAACTCAGCACTGAAATGTCCCTTTGCAACGGGACAATCTGAGAGTCTTTTTTTTTCCCCCAAAAGTCCAAGCAGAAGAGCATTAACCTGGGTCAGCTTAGCACACAGTGTACACAAAAGTGTTCTGCATTTTAGGCAACAGCCATGAGGCGGATCTGCCTTCAGGAGAATCAGGAGCTGCAGACAATGGAAGCAGAGGTGGCAGGGAGATACCAGGGAACAGCCTAGATGCAGAGGAGCAAGCTCACTCAATGACGACAGCCCCGATAGCCCCGGCATGCTTTTTCTCTTTCTGTAAATGCAACAAGACTCAGTGAGGCTTTGGAAAGACCACCATGGGTTCACTGCTCAGCACTGGGGAATCTAGGATTTCATTAAATACAGAAAATATAGAATGGAAGGTTCAAAAAAAAACAGTTTGGATACAGTCCTGGTTGGAAGAAGTCCATGAAAATTGATTCCAACTGCTTGTAAATGAGCAAGGGGAGGGGCATGCTTATTTTAAAGACAGTGCTGCATGGTAAACAGGAAACATTTATATAGTAGCTCCACTGCCACCTATGAGATTACAGTGGATGGTCACTTTAGAAAGTGGCTCAAACCTATTCACATAACCCATAGAAATAGACTGCATATTAAGGACCAGGCCAGGAAAATACTCTTTAACTTGTAACCTAGTCCTTGCTTTCCAGAGCAAAGCCTGTGTTGGCCCCTGTCCACCCAGCCTATACATCCCACTATGCAACATAGACTTTACGGAGCCAGGCATGATCTGTTCACTGCAGAGGCGGAGTCTCTCTAAGCACTGATATCAATAGCATACATTTCAAAAAGAAGGGAAGCCTACATAGGCTTAACCCCCAGAGCCCAAGTAAACGGAACACCGTCTCTGGGGAGGCTGCCGGTACAAAGCAAAAGGCAGTGTTACTATACATGCTTTCCCGTGGTTAGCAAAGTGGGTCTGATCCAAGACCAGGAAAACAAGCGTGGTGTGAAGTGAGGTCACTCCAGGCTTCTAGCTGACCCCTAAAGATGGCTCAATCTTTCTGTCATCTAACAGCTATTGTATTTAATTAGACAGACACACTCACATCTCTAGTCAGATCTTTACGGGACTGCATGTCTTTCATCTATCAGTGGCTTGGCAGAATTAAAACCTCTAAAACCCCTTTGAGGTTGCCACAGGGTTTTTTTTTGTTTTTGTGCTCATAGAGATTTCCTCTACCCACCCGCAACTAAAAGGAATTCCTAGGGGGTGTACATTCTGATTCTGGACTGTTTTATGCATGTACCATACAAATCCATTGCGTCCATCATAGGCAACTTCTTTGCTATGGCAAACTCAATCGTTTTACTTTGTTAAAGGGCCTTTTAATTGTATGTTGACCTTCAATTCCTAGCAGAATAAACAACCCCCAAGCATTATTTATTTGGGGGTGAAAAATCAAAATCATTTCTCTCTGTTTTAGCAAACAGAAGTTGTTGACAGAGATGATGTAGACTATTTCAAAAAGCAAATATTCAGGAAAGGCAAAAGAAAGGCCTCAATGCTAATTCTATTCATTAAAGCCTGAGATCTTTGAAATGGGGTTAACATACTGCTTTGGGGATGTTGTAGTATATCCGTATCAGTTCGGATATTATCATCATAGCTCATACTTAGCAGTATGTATGCTATTATTTGTTGAGTGAAAAAAAGACTTTCTTTTTTTTCAATTAAATTAAAACTAAATTTAAATTTCTTATTTTTTAAATTACCAGAGCTCATTCTAAAGCCCAACAGAAGCTTCCTCCACCAGCTAGAGTCTCAAGTCAGGAATTTTACTAATCCATCAGGTGTGTGTTTCTCCACTTAAAGGACCAAGGAGGCTGCAGACTGTGTATTTACTCCGGGATCACCTTCCTGGTGGCAAAACTCTATCCCAGCTCTTCTGTGGGATAGAGCAATCAGTGGGTGCCAGTAACACTGTGCTGCGAAGTGTAGAGAAGGAGGCGAAGGCAACTCATCCAAAGGAAGCTACAGGGGGATTTTAGATCAGCAGAATGTAATTATCCAAGTTGGAACTGTTCCCAAACACGAAGGAGAACTCTAAAGGTGGGTGAACTGACTACCGCTTCCTCGCAGGACAAGCAAGCACATCTTTGACAAGACTGGTGCTGATTCTATTTATTTGTCTTAACTTTATGAGTAGTACTAGCCAAGTTCTGGCTGTTGCCATAGGAACTGGAAGATGTAGACCATTTGATCAGAACTGGAGACATCATGCCTACTGGTGAGTACCCTATGGTCTTTACTTATCAAGAAAGCGAAGGATAATTTTAGAACCTTCCTAAAAACACAATGCATGTGTCTCCTAGGAGTTATCCTAGGAGCCTCGACCCCTGCACCTCTGTGTGAGACACAAATGAGTTCTGGCCAGTCAAACAACGACAGAAATATGGACTTGAATTCTGATATGATCACAAAGTGCGCACACTTGATCTCCTATCTCTGTATATGTATCCATCTCGCTGCCATTCATGTGCACACATAGATGCTTCTCCTCTTCCCAAGTACTCTTCCTTCTCTCTCAACTGTTTGTTCACCAAGATGTGAACTACGACAACCTGATAGACTGAAATATTTACAGTTCAGGTCCCCGCAGAGAGGAGAGCTATGCAGAAGGAATTCAAACACCAGACTGTGAAGTGATGTCAACAACCAAATAAACTCCACAAGGCTAAAGTTTGCCCGTTTTTATCAAAGCCATTAGAGGTGCCTTAACTAATTCTCTTAGTTAGGTTTCTATGGATTGATAAACACCATAACCAAAAGCAACCTTGGGAAGGAAAGTATTTCAGCTTACAGCTGCAGTCCATCATGAAGGGAAATCAGAGCAGGAACCTGGAGGCAGAAACTGAAGCAGAGGCCATGGAGGGAGCTTACTGACTTGCTCCCCTTGACTTGCTCAGCCTGCTTTCTTCTCTCTCTTTCTCTCTTCATAGGCATTAACTTGAGTTTAATGCATGTCAATTATCTATTAGCAAATTTATCATAAAATAAGCTTGCCTGGATAAACATTTTCTAAGAATTTGCAAAGTGTTTCTTACTACATCCTTGGCTTATAGAATAATGTTTCAGCTCTTGCACCTTTGGAACTCAAAAGAATTTCATTTTTATCATCACTATTATATATAACATGCTGGTTAGTTTTTGTCAGCTTGGTGCAAATCTAGTCATAACTAGGAAGAAGGACTCTCAACTGAAGAACTACTTCTGTCAGACTGGCCTGTAAGCAAGCCTGTGTTGTTGTTCTTCAGCAATAACTGATGTGGGTGGACTCAACCCTGTGGTAATATTTTGTGTGTGCTTTAACAGACAAAGCTTGCCTGAATATCAGAGTACAGAGCTACCCACTAGTTAGCCGTATAGACCAGGCAGTGGTGGCACACACCTTTAATCCCAGCACTCAGGAGGCAGAGATAGACAGATCTCTGTGAGTTCAAGGCCACCCTGGGCTACACAAAACAGAGCCAGGCAGGGGTGGCTCATGCCTTTAATCCCAACACTTAGGATCACATGCCTTTAATCCTAGCACTAGGAAGCTGGAGACAAGAAGGGTTATGGCTGGGTGGAGAGAGGATTAAAAGGTGGGAGGAGACAGGAGTTCAGTGCATTCTGTCTGAGGATTCATATAGACAGGATCGCCGTTTTGGTCTGAGGTGAGGTAAGAACTAGAGGCTGACTGCTCCGCTTCTCTGACCTTTCAACTTTCACCACTGATAACTGACTCTCAGTTTTTATTATTAAGACCAATTAGAATGTGTGCTATACAGTCCATCGTGGGTAATGCCCCCTCTGGGCAGGTAACCCTTGGTTGTATGAAAGAGCAGGCTGATACTTGGTTCTAAATGGGATGTTCTAAGGGGTTATACAGTCAAAATACATTAAGCTGTGTTTTAGTTACTCTTGCGTAATTATGACAAAATACAGAAATTATGACAGAAGCAACTTCAGGGAGAAAGAATTTCTTTTGGCTCATGGCTTCAGAGGCTTTCAGTCCACAGTGGCAAAGGCACGGTAACAGGAGCAGTCCTGAGTAGCAGCGGGAGCTGAAAGCAGCAATATTTGCTCAACAGGAAGCACAGACGAGACCAAAGATGGATCAGGCTAAGGCTCCAGATCTGTTCCTCCTGACCCTCCTCTGCCAGGTAGGCCCACTCCTAAAGATTTCACAGCCGCCTAACACAGCAGCTCAGCGGGAACCAAGCATCCAAACACACGAGCAGGGGATGGGAGACATGACACTTCAGGTTCCATCTACACAAGTTTATAAGGACAACGCTTAGCGTTTATGCTTCCACCTAATATAGTCTACAACCGGAAACTGTCCTGAAGGAAGACTCGAAGCTAGTAGCCAAAAGTTTTGTCCCTTAGGACATGGGGTCACATAAATGTAAGCTGCAGATAGACACTTAACTCTGCCTTTATTAGAGAAGACCAAGCAGCCCTCAAAAATTCTATATACTGTATACATGGGAATACTTCAGTCATTTATTTACTGAATAAGCTAACGTTTGTAGAGCACCTACTATGTGCCATACTTATCCCAGATGCTGGGAACATAATTAGGAACAACAAAAATGTCTGCTCTCACAATATTTGTATTTTTTGGAGATGAAATAATATCTAACAAATAAATCAGTCGGTACAATAACTAGTAGTATTAACGAATTAAGAAAATGTTTCTTGAGAATTTTAAGTAAATAACATGCACAGAAACTATAGATACACTGTCAGAACATGGGTCCATACACACACACCTTTTTTATAATGGCCCACATGTGAAATTAAAATGGAAAAGCTAGAAAAATATTAAAATTCTAATGTATGCATATGAAACGTTTCTAATTGTGAGCAACTCAAAGTCTATAAAACATATAAATTAATTGCATTGCTGATGTATGAATTTGAAATATTAAATGGACAGAACCAGAGTGGAGGATCAATTTACACAGAGTACAAATGTAATTAGGCAGCCAACCAGCAGCCCCTTTTTGAAAAATTTTATTATTTCATGTCAAGTAATGTTCTACAAAGTGATTTAAATTATTTAAAAGAAAGCATTATTTATTTTCAAAAAAATTAAAAGAAGAAAAGGAAGTGATGGGCTTGGATGTAAACCAACTGCTGTGTGTGTTATGATGGTGCAAACTAACAGGGTTGCACATGACCGGAGCTGGGACTGGGGAGGAAATGGATGGCAAAAAGCAGCCCATACCGCTTTTTCAAGGTACGGTCCAAAGAATGATAAGAGAAAAATTACTGACTCAAAAACATGAAGTCAAAATTAAAATTCCACATTGTAGGGCTGGGGAGGGTGGCTCAGTGTGTAACCTCAGAATGCTGGGTGTGACAGTAAGAACAGGCCTGCAGTCCCAGTCCCTCTCCGGCAAGCTGGTAGCAGGACAGGAAAATTCCTGGACGCTCATGGGGCAGCTATGGTGGTGTAGCAAAGAGATTGATTCTCAAGCCATGTGGAAGATGAAAACTGACACTTGGGGTTGTTTTTTGATTTCTGTATATGCATGCACACATACACAAACACACACAATCATACCCACATACAAAAATAAATTAGTTTAAATTAATTTTTTTTATTTCACATAGTAAGCAATTTTTCTTCAGGGCAACATACATCATCTAGCAGAATGTGAGCATGTCTGTTCTCACATGCTCAGTCCACTTGAAAGTGTCAGCTGTCGGCCACGTACCCTAGTGCTAGTAGTGTTTATTTCTCAGTTATGGATTTGGGATTATTTATGCTTGAGCCTCAATACTTTCCTGCTTTCTTAAATTTTTCTAAAGAAAGTTGGGTGGTAGTGGCACATACCTTTAATCCCAGCACTTGGGAGGCAGAGGCAGGAGGATCTCTGNGTGAGTTCAAGGCCAGCCTGGTCTACAAGAGCTAGTTCCAGGACAGGTTCCAAACCCTGTCTCAAAAGTAAAATTCTAAAGACAATATGACTTACTATAAAATTTAAGTTTTAAAAACTGTGAATTGTATATATTAAAACCAAAGTGTACTGCTGTTTCTTTGCTTCTTAATTGCTTATCTATATTATTAGATTTATAGAGGAGAATTTGATAGCCTCCCACTTAAGTACAACTACATCACATCTGCTCAGGTGGGAATACCATCAACAGCACTAAGTTGTTGACCCAAGTTCACATTGATCCCATCAGACCATCACCCCTGGCAAGGGTCTTCCATAATGTCTTTGGGCTCCATGCCATGCCCCTTGAAGGCCAACAAATCATGGAAAATCTTAGCCTGAAAGAGCAGCTCCTCCGCACACAACGCATTCACATTCACCCATTCATCCCTTCCGGTTAGAGCCCCACACATGGAGCGAAGTTTGCAAAGAGCATTCCAGAGGCAGCCTCGTCCCACGGAGATGGACAGGGGAACTCAGTCTTAACTAAACTCAACAAGTGTTTCAGCATTCTGCAGACAGGCTGGAGATCAGGGCATACCCCACCAGAGCTATCTCCGTTAGCTGGCAACAGGGCAAAGTCTGAGTCAGAGGCTTGGAAGGGATCTAAGGAAGACATCTCGTCCATCACCCTGCCTTCAGGCAGCTTTCCAGGCAGATGGGTGTTTACTCTGTTCATCAAGCACACCATTGATCCCAGAGGAAAAAGACAAGGGTATTTATATCCATGATGTGTTCTAACCAAATGTTTAGGATTGGCCACCTCTACCATCTACAGCGGTTCCGAACGCACTTGGATTGAAAGTTATACTCATGGATGTCAGGGAATATAATTAAATAAAAATATTCTCCATTATATACTGGAATAGTTCTCAAAGCTTTTGATAAAGAATTCCAAAGTGGTATCAACAGTTTAAGGCAAAAACTGAAGTGATCGTGGTTTCCAGAATCTAGTCCAGAACCACCTGTTCTAAATTTACAACCTTCATCACAAATAGTTCAAGAGAATATAAATCAATTATCACAACTTTATGCTTTGGAGTGGTGGAAAATATCCATTCTCTGCCCCTACATAGACTCATCATTTTTCTATATGAAATAAATCCAATTCATCATTTACCATTTGTAAAGAGGAGCAAAATGTGAAGGCATCCTAGCCAGACCTCATAAGGAATTTCAGAAATCAAACTCACTTAACTGTCTCACCTGCAAACTCTTTTTCTACAGTCTTTGGAATGTAAGCTATTGAAAGCAGGACTGGAGATGTTCCCTAAAGTCCCAGGTAGTGACTGTAGTGCTTGCCCACTGCTAGTGGCCTTGCTTATTTCCCACCCAGAATGTCCTTGTCCTAGTACTGGGCTTGGCAGTAAATATTTATCCTTGGCATTTCTGATGATTCTGGTGGGGAATGATGTTTGGTGCTATCTCCAGGCAGACATGGTAAAGAACTCAAAAAGAAAAGCAAAAGCAAAACAGAACAAAAACAAACCATGGTTGACCCATTTCCAATCAGAATTACAGAGACTGGCCTGCCAGAAACCCTCTCTGTGGACAACCTTCAGGCACACAACAATGCCTCCAGCATCAATCCATTCAATGCACACGTCATACGACTCTCCTTGTCTGTCTTTAAATTTTTGTTGGATTCACTGCCAAAGAAGTTGGAGATAGTGAGGCCTGTTTCTCCAGTAAACCCTTTCTCCAAAGTTTCTGGGAGTGGGTCTGGAATCCAGGCATTATCCTAGAGTGACTTTATGCCAGGTCTTACTGAAGGAACCTCAGCATGAGATGTGAGCCTCCCCAAAGACTTTTTCATAAGGTTTATTGTCCTCAGTACAGAAAGTTGGTGAAAACTGCCAAACTTGGTTATGCATTTCTTGTGCACAAATAGCCAGAAAGGTTATGGGAAAGTTACCTTGTTTCTGCTGTGAGAAGGAGGGAAACAAAATGATTTTGAGTCAGGCATAATAGAAAGTGAATCTGCCCAGTGGTCTAGATACCAACATTTCAGCTATTTCCTGCCACATATAAAGTCAGTGTATATTTCCTCACAGCTGATGTGGGAATTCTAAAGCATTCCTAAAGAAGTTCAAGTCCAGGAGGACATGACTGTGGAACAGAGCAGAAGTTTCCCAATAGCAGCTTAGGGGGAGCAGTAAAGGTTGAGATCTTTAGCAGTAGAGGAAAAGTAGAGACTTTAGTCCCCAGGAATGGAAAACCCAAAGTCAACACAAGCTAGCATGCATTTCTACAAGCTTTCAGCCAAGGGTAAGATATGATTGCACATCATCTCAGGAAAAGTGGTCCTCAGCGTCTGTCAGTGCCTGAATTGTCATGCAGAGACCCTGTGAGACAAGATAAAGTAAGTCTGACCTTAGGACACTGGATGGAAAGACCTGAGGAAAGAGGAAAGTACACGGTCTATGGACAACAGAAGGCAGACAAGCTGGCCTCTCGTTCAGACATGACGGGCAATGCAATCCAGGGCCAAAGAACCAGTTCAATCAGAACCAGAACTGAAAGGGAACCACAGCTGGAAGTGTGGCCAAGGAGTGGCCAAGGCCTGTTCACTTTGAGTACAAAAATTTCCAAGTCTCTGCTGTGGTAGGCAGAGCAACCAGCAATCCTCATTCCTTATTATCATACTCTCAAGGGCAGGTATTGCTTCTCAAACTAGCGGGAAACTAGACCATGCAGCCAGCCTTTCCACAGAGTTGGAGAGCTAACTACAGACCTTGGAAAATGCTGCTGCTTCTAACCACTTTCTTCCCTTAATTACTGTCTTGGGGAAGCACATTATGCCCTACAAACTCCGACATACTGTGCTAAGGGTGCAAGCGTTCTCTTTTAGAACCGAGAATTTCCCATGAATGTGCGTCACTACCACAGTGTTGTAAGAGGCCGCTTGTTCATTTCCCAGCCACCCAGATTCCCAAAATAACCACACAAAAACTGTACTAATTAAATCACTACTTGGCCTATTAGCGCTAACTTCTTATTGGCTAGCTTTTACACCTTAATTTAACCCATTTTCATTATTTTATATTTTACCATGAGGCTCATGGCCTACTGGCAAGGTTCTGACATGTCTGTCTCCTGTGGCAGCTCCAAGGCTTCTCCTGATTCTGCCTTCTTCCTCTCAGCATTCAGTTTAGTTTTTCCCAACTAGCTCTGCTCTACCCTATCACAGGCCCAAAACGGCTTCTTAATTAACCAATGCTATTCACAGCATACAGACAGAAATCCCACATCACCACAGCAACATACACACACCCATGGGTTTGTTCTCTCAGAAACATTTTCATCTTTTTACCTAATGTCCTTGGGAACACGCTCTGAAAATCTAATAGAAATGCATGTGCTTTTCAATACAAAACATTAAACAAATACAAAATGTTACTGTTTGATCATTTTGTACCAGTGGAAGTGAGTGAAATGGCTGTGTTATAAGCCATTAAGTCACTGGCTTTTAAGCTGAAGGTTTCTCTTTCTGGTTGTTTATAATATATAAATAGGAATAATAAAATAAGGAAAGGTAAAAATGATATCACATTCTATTACTGAAGAATAAATTTTCTTCAGGAGTTTAGAGGAAGACGATAAATTCTTGGTCACTATGCTCAAATCATGACACAAATTGGCAGCTGGTTCTTTTGTCACGATTTTGGAGTCAGAGAAAATTTTCACCACGAAATCTTTCTCTCTCTGGTGGTCTTCCAAGTTCACAATACTCTTCTCAGGGACTTTGAGCTATCTTTCTGTCCCTAGATTCCAACTCAAAAGCAAGTGCTGGAGCCATGGCCTGTGTTGAAGACTCCAAATTTGGGAAGCTGTGGAGGCAGAGGGTGTATTTGCTCTGAATGGAAGAAAAGTTTCAAAAGTTCCAAATAGGCCCCAGAGGATATTCTAGACAAATAATATGCAAAACAGTAAATAAACCACTGTTTGAACAAGGAGCTTCTCAAAGCGACACACTTCTTGAATGTGTTGCTATGGAAAACTATCTCCTAATAACATTTCCATAAGACATTATAGGGCAGGCAAGACGGTTCAGTGGGTAAAGGCACTTACTGCCCAAGCATGGCAACCTGAGTTCAATGTCTGGAATCCACATAAAGATAGGAGGATGTAGCCAACAGGATAAAGCTGTTCTCTGACCTCCATAGACATGTGTGCCCTGGCACTCATGCCCCTCAATAATTATTAATTAATTACTGTATTTGAAAGTATATTAAATAGAGCTTCTTAAGTTACAAGCGCTTCTTAAGTTACAAGCGTTTCTACCAAACTCTGCCCATGGCATTTGGGGTGCTGTACTGATTTCTTTAATTTTTTTAAATGTTCCTAAAGGTTCCTGTAAGGAGCACATAAACCAGTTTGAGTGGTGTTTCCTAATGCACTCATACACATTAGTTTTCATACATGATGTTTCTTTAAGAACCCCAAGGCAGGGTGCTTATTGCTGTGGAGAAAGAGCATGACCATGGCAACTCCAATAAGGGAAAACATTTAGTTGGGACTGGCTTACAGTTTCAGACGTCCGGTCCACTGTCATCATGGCAGGAAGCATGGTGGCACTCAGGCAGGTAGCTGAGAGTTCTACATCTGGATCCACAGGCAAAGGAAGAGAGAGTGATACTGGGCAAGGCTTAAGTGTCTGAAATTTCAAAGCCCATCCACAGTGACACACTTCCTCCAACATAGCACACCTACTCCAACAAGGTCACACTTTCAAAGAGTGCCACTCCCTCTGGGCCTATGGGGGCCATTTTTCTTTCAAACCACCATGATGGGGAGGGGGTTTGTTATCCTTCTTCTACAAATGAGGAAGCTGAAGTTCGCAGGAGTTGTGATGTGTCTTTCGTCACTAAATACTGCTCCTGCTAAATCTAAAATGCTTACCCTATATCATTCCTTTTGGCCTTGAGTGGCTTTCACCCCACAACTCCATATCCTTCCAGGATGCCACATCCACCCAGAAGTCAGCAGGGCATGAAGCACACTGAGAAAACACATTGGGAGTCTCGTGTTTGTGAATTCAATTCTCTTGAAGGCTTGTGATTTAAAAAAAAAAGTGCTATCCAATTTTTCCCACACATGCCACTTCTTAGCTAGCCTATCACTGAGGCCTGAGCAGTGTGACCAATAATCATATCACCATTGTAATGAGTGGCAAATCCCATGCAATTTACACATTAAAAGAGAGTGAGATGCATGGAAAAACCCAGGCCCCACTTGTCTAATGAAAGTAAAGCTCTTAGCCAAATACTGGTTCTGAAAAGAGATGTTTGGGGAGGCCATCCCAGCCCTCCCTCTGAAGAACAGGGTGAGTGCTCTTTATTCATGATCCTGCCTCTACCTAAATCACCCCCACAAAGGCACCTCTAAACCAGGGGGCCCTGTCTGGGGCTTGATTATCCACAGCATAGCAGAGGCCAGGCAAGACTTAGGCCTTATGACTACTTATTTTCAATGACAATCGAAGGGAAAATAAAGCAGGAAAGACGTTCTGTGACTTGACAGACAACACAGAACTGCCCTGCTTCCTCTACTGCATGGCATAGAAGAAGGTTCTGAACATAACTGAATTAGCAATTATCTAAAGGCCACGCTCATCTTCTGCGGTAACTGAGCGTGCATTGTTGTGAAGCACAAGCAACTGATACAGTGTTTGCACATCCACACTGACCTTAATCTCCAGAAAAACCCACTGGTCCCATGATTGTGCATGAAAAGGTGGATCCCTCTTACCCTTGGTGCTGTCCAAGTTTTTGTGAATCTCCCTTGGCTTTGAAATATCCCCTAAAGTCATGATCAAATGAAATTTAAAAAAAAATGCAGCTGAATTTCAGTGTCTAAAAAGTCAAGAATCTTTTAATAAGGGAAGTTTCATGTAAGACGCTCACATTTTGTTCATGAAAGGTAACTATGCAAACTGTTGTGGAGTATCTGGGCCTAAAATTTCAAGGCATGAATCTGCAGAGAAGAATGGCAAAAGCATATGAAGACTCACAAAGCTCTTTACTCCTAGTATAAACAGCTACCCAAAGGCAAACACTTTTTTTAAAAGAAAACAAACAGTGTTTGTGCACATGCACACACACACACACACATACACACAAACACACCTCCGACCCAGCACAAAAGGCATGTTGAGAATCGCGCTCTACTTTCCTTAATCTGTGTAAATCTTGCATAATCCAAACACTGATTCCAGTTTCACTTTCTACCACTGTTCCTCATGTCCATTTTATTCACAGGCCAGATCTTTTTTGCTTCTCGGTCACATGAAACTCTTTTCTGATTGGAGAAATTCTTTCCCTGCATCATCATCCCCAAGATCCTCACATAGGTAGTTCATTCTTATCCAAGAAAACCCTTCTGGGCTCTACACAAGTTCAAGAATGTTAATATATATTCACATTGTACGTAAGAATTTAAATGTCCTGGTTGTTTTATTTGGTTGTTTTTGTTGTTTGTTTAGTTGGTTGGGGTGTTTATTTGTTTGTTTGGTTGGTTGGTTGGTTGTTTTGGAGACAGGGTTTCTCTATGTAACAGCCCTAGCTGTCCTGGAACTCATTCTATAGACCAGGTTGGTCTCGAACTCTCTGAGATCCACCCTGCCTCTGCCTCCCACGTGCTGGGATTAAAGGCGTGCACCACCACTGCCAGGCTTTGTTTTTAACTTAAAACAAGCTACCATTATCTGGGAAGAAGAACTTCAACTGAAAAAATGTCTCTATCCGATTGCCTGTAGGCAATTTTCTTGATTAAAGATTGGTGTAGGTAGGCCATCCCATGGGGGCAACCTCTGGTCCTAAATTGTACAAGAAATCAGACTGAACAAGTCATGAGAAACAAGCCAAAAAAGCAGCATTCTACCGTTATCTTTGCTTCAGTTCCTGCCTCCAGGTTTGTGCTTTGAGTTCCTAACCTGACTCCCCTCAGTGCTGGGCTCTTACCTGGGCATCTAAGATAAAATAAACTCTTTCCTCCCCAAACTACTTTTCATCATGGTCTTTATCACAGTAATAGAAACACTAAAAGACAGAAATAGGTATCAGGTCATGGAGTATTGCTGCCACAGACCTGACTATGTATTTTGGGGAGCACCATGAAGGGTTTTGTAACTTTGGGCTGGAAAAGCAATTGAGTGCTCAGAGCTCAGCAGGTTGCTATTGTGGGAACTTGGAAGATAACACTAAGAACAATGCAGATGGTGGAGCTCTTGCTTATGAAGTTCCAGAGAGAAGCAAATACTCTCCCAGGGCTGCCTGAGTGATGCTTTGAATTAAGAACATGTGGTTCTGGTCATCTGTGGCTGAAGAATCAGCTGTGATGAACAATCTATCGTTGCCACTGAAGCGAAATCTATGCTTTACTGGGACAATTGATGCCAGTTTTCTTACTAAGAAATCACCTGTGATGAAGACCAGCATTATTGAGCTGAATTCTTCTGAGACTATTTCTTCAGGGTCAACACACAGAAGCTGTGGTCCAGAGGAAGCCAAGGTTGTTTCTCAGCCTATCAAAGTTGGCAACGTTCAACAATTTCCCAGCAAGTACTGGTTGTGAAGGTAAGAAGGAATTATGGAGGCCAAGAAAAGCCACTGGTGAAGATGTGGACTGAGTTGCAATGAAAGTCACAGGACTAAAGAGGTCATGGAGAGAAGTTGAGGCTTGTCACTATGCTGTAGGGTCAGAGTCCCTGAATAGAGCACAAAAGAGGCTACTGATGAAGGCGTGGCCCGGTTACAGAAAAGTTAGCAAATTTTTACCAGTTACCAAATTTTGGAGATTCCACTGCATGGGATGACTCTGAAGGCGAGCCAGCTGGAGCCCATGAGATCTGTCAAGTATTTTGTGGAACTAGAGGAGCAAAGCTGCACACGTATTTTGGTGCCCAGAAGATTGTGAGTCCCAGATGCCTGACACTGAGTTTTATACTGTTAGACTTCAGGTTTCGTTTGTTTCAAATGTAACTCTGCCCTCGTTCCTCCCTCTGAGAGTAAGAAAATTGCTATTGTTACTATCATCCTCATCATCTTTGTTCATATTCCTATTGTAGAGGAGTCCACAGCTGAGAGACTGAATTTTTAGAAATATTTGAATATTTTAAAGACATTTTGGACTTTTAAATATTGAAGTTTTTGAAGATTGTGGAACTTTTAAAAGTTAGATTATTTTATATCATCATTATTATTAACATGTTATCTTGAGGACCAAAAAGGAAAGGTTATGGTTTAACAGTAGTGTGTGGTGTGTGTGTGTGTGTGTGTGTGTGTGTGAAAACAGTGGGGCTCAGTTGTCCAGGTTGTCTTTGCTTGTTTTTTTGTTATCTGGGAAGAGGAACATTAATGAGAAATAAGAAAATGCCTCCATCAAATTGCCTTTAGAACTGGGGGGCAGCATTTTTTGTTTTATTAAAGATCGATATGAATGGAACTATCTCGTGGTGAGGAGCATTTCCACCCCTGTGCTGACAGCCCTAGGTTCTATGAGAAAACAGGCTGAACAAGCCATGAGGAAAAAAACATGAGGATCAAGCCAGAAAGCAGCTGTTTCCATGCCCCTACTTTAGTCCTGCCTCCAGATTCCTGCCTCAAATTCCTGCCCTGACTTCCCTCAGTGATGGACTTTGACCTGGACATGTAAGCTGAAATAAACCCTTTCCTCCCCAACTTGTTTTTCATCGCAATCACTGCACCTGACACAGAAACCTAGCTAGGCTATTATATAGAATGAAAATAGCTGTGTTGTCATTAGTTACAATTTACACTTGAATTAAATATTAGTGATTTCAATTTTACGATCTTCTTTCCATTAATTAATGCCAATAACATTCTTCCATGCCTGAAATACTATCTTGGGCCCTCGTAAAACACACCATAGACATCAGGTTTAGCAGCCTTACTAGATGAGACAGTCCTAGTCTCTATATTCCGGTTGAGGTTCAACATCATCACTTGCTCAGAAGAGGTGTCTCCCGATTATCTGATCCCAATTATCACTTCAAACTAATATTCTCTTTAGCATGACTGTCTTAACACTTCTCATAATCTAAAGTTATCCAGTGCTGCATGGTCCTATCTGTTTCTGGCCGAGAGGATGCAAATGCTACAAGATAAAACATAAAGGATTTTCTTCACCATTGTACCCCAGTGTGAAGAAAAACCTCTGGTGTAGTGGGAGCTCCATAATATTACTAAATGAGCAAGAGAATGAGTTTATTCTATTTAACTCTATTACGATAGTAATTTAAGTTAATCTAATAATACTGTTATGCTTATTCGTGTGGGGATTAGGGCTCATGTAGCTGAAATGTGTTGTTTCCAGTAGTAACTACTAAACATACACACATGAGCAACACCTGGTTGTATAGCATAGGAGCATTGGCAAACAGAGAAAACACCTCCAATTCTTGCTTCTTCGATGGACATTTTATTATGCCATCATGCACCTCTGTGGAATTTTCATTTTCAGGAAGAGAATGCCAACAGACTGAACAACTACCCAGCTCTCACAGTAGGTGGGGGGAAGCACAGCCAGAACGTAAATTTACTGAGGCTGTCAGACAGAAGCAAACCTTCTCGTTGAAAATAATTTTTAAGGTATATGAAACCTTGGGCTATCAAAGTCTATAGTCTCAGGAAGTACTATGAAGAAAAATCCAGCTTTGGAACAAAAGTTTTTAAGTAGAAACTAGAAAGCTTGGTAGGGACTATAGGACAGAGGAGTACGAAACTCACCCAGGAAGCTTCAGATGAGAGACATGCATAGGGTTGCCCATCAGGGCCTCGGGAGAAGCAAGAAACCATTATCAGAGCCCACCACGGGAAGAATACACATGCAACTCTCATCACGGAGTAACTGTCAATCATCTCAGAAAATCGCTTTCTCTTTTTGAAATCTTAGCTAAACAGCATCTCCTGTTATTGTGATAGACATATTCCCAGGCCAAATGAATTTTATAAAATTGTAAGTTATAATTCTAAGATGCAAAGTGGTTCAACTCAACTACTGCATAATTATGACTTAAGTAGTTTGTGTGTGGTGTGAGCTCTAAGTAACTTCATTATGTAAGTAAAAAGGAGAGTATTCCTGTTCTGTAATGAGATACTTTGAAGGATTATAAGCCTATTTAGGATTGGGAAAAATCATGTTACAGACACCAAAAATTATAAATGAAATTAATTATTTGTTTCTCTATCAAAATAGCCTAATGTTCTAATACCTTTCTGTGACAGTAAATAACCAGATAATGTGTGATAGTTAATTTCATGTGCCAGTTTCACCTAGTTAAGAGTTACTTTGGCACCAGGTGGTAATGACACATGCCTTTAATTGGGAGGTAGAGGAAGGCGTATCTCTGAGTTCAATGCCAGCCTGGTCTACAAAATAAGTTCCAAGTCAGTCAGGGCTGCACAGTGAAACCCTGTCTCAAAAAAATAAAAATAAAAAAACCCACAAAAACAAAAAGAAAGAGTTACTTCAAATAAGCATGAACTATTATTCTTGGTATGTCTGTAAGAATATTGTTTTGTTTTTTTAAGAGAAAAGCACTTGAATCTGAATGAAGAAAATTTGCCCTCACCAGTGTGAACAGGCATCATCCAATCCACTGGCGGATGACCGAACAAAGGGACAAAAGGACAAAGGGAGAGAAACCCCACCCTTCTCTCTCTCTCCCCTCCAATCAGTAAACCTATTTTCTAGTCTTAGAAATCAGAGTTCCTGTTTCTATGGCCTTCAGATTCCAGAAATTATACTGGCAGCCCCAGGCAGTTTCCAGGCCTTTGGATTTGGACCAAGTTACAACCACAATTTTCTGCTTGTAGGCACAGGTCATGCAACTTTTTGACTTCCATAATGGTATGAATCAGTTCCCATGATTGGAAGCATGTGTGTGTGTCTGTGTCTGTGTGTGTATGTGTGTGTGTGTGTGCGTGCGCACACATATGAAGATATATAGGTACAGGTGACTTGGTACTGGTATACACAGATTACAAAGGTAGGGAGAGTTGGATTCTAGATACCCTGAGTCTATAGAAAACACTGGTTAAAATACAGTCCTTAGCAGTACAGGCTGTTACTGTCTGTGGCTGTATCACTTCAAGATGAAGTTTCCCTGTGCAAAGGAAAAAAAGACTGAAGACATGTTTCATGAGCTTGGACCAAAAGTGTCAGACAAAATGTCCTCACATCTAATTGATTAAATAGAACTTATCACACAGGCTTATTTAAATTCAGGAGTACTTAGAAGTATAACATTCCATGTTCCCAAGAAAGAGGAACTTTAAACTTGTCCCTACCCCAAAACAAACAACAAAGTAAGAACTAAAGGTTGACCCAGATCTGATACAACCTTAATAACACTCTCAAGAATTTGCTTTGGAGCTCAGAATATACCTAACATATGGAGGATGCTCATAAATACTTATTATAGAAGAAATGCAGATGAAAAATGAAAGGAAAGAAGTGAAAAGAAGGACAAAGTAAACGAGGGAACAAAGAGAAGGCAGACAGGAAAAAATAAAGTGAGTCTTGATTTTAACTTTATCATTGGTTTATTATTCAATGTATGGTAAAGGACAGCCATTAATTCCCATGTTCATGGTGTCTTAAGTAGGGTTACCCTATAATGGGGGAGGGGGTCCTCAACTAGACACCACATGTTAGCAAATAAAAAATCCTAATGCCTGGTAAAGGTTACCTATTTTTGAGTTGCTGGCCAGTAGGATCCCCTAGACTGCCAAACATTGCAGGCTGTCTTTCCTGTTCTTCATTACCCTCCAGAAATTGATGGTGAAATCCTATCACTAAAGACACCACATCCTTGTGTCATAAAAGACAGAAAAATCAAGCAGGTATTGATCTGAAAGCGTCATGACTACTAAATAGCTTTCCTAGTGCTGGAAGGTGCTATGCTCACAAGCAGAGGAAAAAGTGATCAACAGTCTTATCCACCTGTGGACCCTATGAGCCACAATAAAGACTGTTCTTACAAGATTTGAACACCAGTGCAGGAGCAACATGAATTTTATGGGAGTAACCAACCACTCTCATACTGGAATTAAGGCACACACCATGAGATGGAACTCAGGTCTGGCAATGACACCAAGGCCAAGAAAATTTGGTCAGGTAAGTCATAGGCCCTAAAGGATAATCTACTACTATCATTATAAATGAACACGGTATTAAAATAACTCCTAACGACTTACTTCTATACCCATAAATTAATGCATCTCTCGACCTTCATTAGAGAACCTTCTTGTATTAGATGATCATTAACACAGAGACCCACATTGGCCAGTGTTCAAAAATTATGAGACCTCAGAGCGCTCAGCCCTAAATGGAACATATTGATTACACTCTTCCCCCCAAAGCTCAAGGAACTTTGAGAGAGGGGAGACAGAAAGACTGTAAGAGCCAGAGGAAAGTGTTTTCTTACCACAACAGGGAAATTACACATATGAACTCCTCCCAGTGATGGGAACAGAGTGCCCAAAACCTATGCAAACTCATGCCAGACAAAAGCCCAGCGTGGAGAGGGCAAGGGAGGCAGAAAGCCCCATCCCTAACTGAGGAGTGACTGGCATTTGATAGCGGCTGGGAGAGGATGGTTCAGTTTTCTTTAAGGGTGTGAGCCCTAGTGGGTCAACCGCATCGCAGGGCAGACCTCACACTCACGAGTGTTTGGGCAACACAAGTTGGACTTGATAGGTAGAGAGAGAGAGAGAGAGAGAGAGAGAGAGAACACAAAGTTGGGTGAGTAATGAAGTAAGGAAATAAGCTGGGGTGGATCTGGGAGGAGCTGAGAGTGTATAAATAGGATAAAAATACAGTGTATGAAATTTTTAAGGAATTAATAATAAGGTCTTTTTTAAATCAAGAAACAAAAGCATAGAAACCAATGTGTAGCAGCACTAAATAAAAAGAGAAACAAGGAAGCCCAGTGTGTCTTTTCCAGGTTTGCCCAATATATAATATGCATAGAGGGAGAGAGGATGAATTAATAAAATAAGGAAGAGAAAGATAAATCACATGATTGTCAGAGGCTATAGAGACAAAAGGGAACTCATTTGGAAAGTAAATCTGCGTATATCATTTGCCCTGAGCTCCTTGGCAGAGGAGTGATGTCTAAAGTAAATGATATGGTGAAACTTTTAATAAGAGTACTATACTTCTTCCCCACCACACAATTTACAGTAGTATCAAAGGGCTATGCTTTTATGCAGCCCTTACAGGAAAAGCAAGACATTGGCAAGGAGAAATAAATTATCTTCCATTGATTGTCATGGAGAGTTCATAGAGTATTGAACTAATAGTTTATTAGCATGCTCTCGCTCAGATGATGATGATCTTTTATTGTTCTTGTGGTAACTCTTTATTTTAAGTATCTTATCATTATGAATTCATTTTGTATTGATTACAATAGCACTGATCATAAAGAATTAATTTGACATTACCATGTATGTCATATGCCCTTATATAAGAGTTTGGCTGTGATTAAAAGTTAATTAATATGGTAAATTTTATTGCTTTGCTATTTTTTAATGTATCTAAGCTATTTTTTTAGCAGGTGCACCACTGCAAGAATGCACCTAAGGCATTCCACTGTGGAGGTCAGTCTCAGGTAGTGATGGATGGTAAATGTGCCCTTTACTTTTTGTTAGTTGTTTGTTTTCATGTTTGGAGACATTTAGGGTTACAGGCCCAGAATTCAAGAGAAACAAGTTTGAGTCCTGGAAAATCGTGCTCACTTGGCTGAGTAGAAGAACTGAGGTTTGTTTTTTTCTTCCTCTTTTGAATCAGTATCTTCTATCTCTCACCAAAGATAATTTGTTCTTGTCAGAGAGAAGTAGCCACAGCAAAGGAATTCCATTTCCTATGGTAACAACAGGATCCCCAAAAGGTAGAGGTCAAAACACTGTTGGCAAAGTGAAATTGTTGAATTTGGATGCACGGCAATCAAGTTTCAGAATCTGTATCAAACGTCACGTTTCTGGAATGCCTACCTGTGACCTGCAGTTAAAAATCTACCAAGGAAGCCAGACGGTTGTGGCGCACGCCTTTAATCCCATCATTGGGGAGGCAGAGACAGGCGGATCTCTGTGAGTTCGAGGCCAGCCTGGTCTATAGAGTGGGTTCTTTGAAAGGCTCCAAAGCTACAGAGAAACCCCGTCTCAAAAAACAAAAAACAAATAGACAAACAAAAATCCGCTGAGGAGCCAGGTTGATGGCAAAGCAAGTAAAGGCATTTGCAGCCAAACAAGACTTCCTGAGTTTGGTCCCAGAACCCACACAGTAGAAAAACAGAACTAGTTCCTCAATGTGTCCTCCACATGTCCACCATGGCATATATAGACATGCCTGCGTGCACACACAGACACATGCCTGCATGCATGCACAGATATAAACACACACATACACACACACACACAAATTAAGCATTTTTAAAGTTCTCTTTCTATTATTGCTGCTATTCTGTGCCAATAGCAGCACAGGCCGGCTTATTAGGATGTCATGTTGCGGATGACTGGGTTACAGTGTCAGTAAATGTCTGCTATGACAAAACACCAATGTCTAAAATTAGTCTCAAACATTGCTGAGAAAATCTTTAAGGCTGTTGCCATTCTTATTGAAAGTATATCCCTATGTGTGCCTTTAGGTCCAATGGAAGGATTCACCTCTTCACCAGACTTCATTACTAGGCAGCCTGGCACAGAAAAGTACTCCAACTGAATAGCACATTGGAGTTTTAAAGGACAGCTTTGTCCTGAGGGACAATCTGGAATATGGGATTGCCTGGGAGGAAGATTCACATGGAATGTCATTATGTCAGGTCCTAGAATACAAGGGGCCATCGTGTTTACCAAGAAAGAACATCAGAGAACATCTACTAGACATGGAATCCCAAAGAGAAACTTTGACCAAGGACAAGGCAAGATGAGCCCAAAGGGCCACCACAGATTAGCCAGGGGTGTTGACTGATGAAGTCCATGGCTGGCAGCTGAGTGGAGGAACTTGTGGTGTTTACCGAAACCAAAACTAGAACACAAAGGAAAGATTGTCGGTATAGTTCTTTGCCTTCTCCTGACTTAGCCAGTAGGCATGACACTCACAGCTGAGGCATGCAGAATGATCTGTATAAGAAGTAAGCCTGGGATGCGATGAGCCCACAAGGCCAGACACGGTTGGCCCCAGAGCAATCAGCGACTTCTAGGCTGTTACCAGGTGTGTGTTAGGATTCCTACTCAGCTTTGCCCCCCCTAAAAAAACCTTTAGAAATATAAAAACTGATTTCTCTTGCCAAATATATACCACGTAATATAAACAAAACCCCCTCAAAAAATCTCAGAGTCAAGTGCTGAGGATACAACTAAGGTTCAGAACGCTTGCCCAGCATGCTCACGGTCCCACTCCAAGCTGTAGCCACATGAAAAAAAGGAACAGAAAAATATCAAAGACATCCTAGGCTGGTTTCTTCCATGCGGCCCTCAGTCACAGTGCCAAGCCTCCAGGGGAAAGACCCGCGCTGTAGCGTGAGGTGCTATTATCACTCCTGAGATAGGAATCTAGTTTCCTCGTACAAACAAGGATATTTTGCTCTCTCTGTCTGGTATCAACAAGGTATACAAAAGTCTATCCTTGGATTCCTAATTACTGATATCTTCTTGGTGAAAGTTAATAACTATTCCAGTCAGACAGCCCAGCTGCAGAACAGAAAACTCTGCAGTCCAGGATCTGCCTGTCCCATCAGGTCGGTTAAAGTTGTCTAGCAAAGGGAAGCCATCAGCCTTTAATACCTTAAATTAGCGTGTCCCTTGATGATAGGTGTTTCAGGGTGTCTCAGTGACTGCCACGACGCCACTAAACAGCTCAGCACCTCCCAGTGCCTCTAAGAGGGGGTTCTCTATTTGTGCTATGGGAAGCAATAGCAGAGATTTATAGTTCTCCAGTATAGCGCAGGATTTCCCAGAACACTGGCTAACAGGACCAGTCAGAGGCTTATTGATGGGGTGATGAATGGCTGCATGGGAGTAGAAGAGGCAAGAGCAGGTACCTAAAGACACAAAGGCACCGGTAGCAGGAAGATGGTGTGGAAAAGAAGTAGCTCAAGACATGTGACCAGAGATTAACTCTCAGGATCAACAAAGAAACTTAGGCATTCAGGAATCGACGCTAACAGAGCCCTTTCCTTCCGTCTGCAGGTTTTAATAACCACACAGGTCCCTCAGCGTTCCCCTCCCTTAGAAAGACAATATCAGAGTGCTGGCACCAATTTCGTGAAATTGTACTGGCAAAAGATAAACAAAGCTCAAGATATAGAAATATATTTTATACAGTAAAAAAAAGGAAAAACACACGGAATGCAAATCTCCTGGCTCACAGTTGCACACTCACTAGTTACCCAAAATGAGCTTGCTGCAAAATCACTTCGTTCTCTCCGTAGGCACCATTCACCGACTGGGTGCAGCAGATACCGGCAGGCTCCTGAACTTCCCTCCTCCAATTAAGCTCCACAACCTGTTACCGGTCTGCCAATGGACGCTAGTTACTTCGGCTCTGCATAACTTGCCAAGTGCTCACTCTGTGGAATTCCCAGCAAAGAGAAAGGAACAATTGGGGGAAATTTTTGTTAGCATCCTCTCTTTTAAGTTTCCACAGCAGAAGGGCATACATCAACACGGAGCAGATGCGCTGAGACCAAATGCTCTCTTCCTCATGATTACAGTTGGTTCTACCTGTGGATAGGCAAGCTAATTCCACCGCAACTGTGCAAGAGAGGGTAGTACGAACATACAATGTGCGGTCCTGGAGGCTTTGTTCCCACATAATAAGGTGCTTCATTTCACAGGAACTGGCAGACACAGAACACTAAAGCAAACAGCCCTGCGTGTTGGGATCAGGATCTCCCCACACTGCTTACAGAACGCCCTGGTTCACAGTGATGTTGACAGAAATAGTGTGGCATTTCTTATTCCGAGTTGGAAAGTAATGATTCTTTCTCCTTAATGTGCCCAGTGACTCTGCGCCCTATTGTTTTCTGCCATTTGAAAATGCCCGAGGATGTCATTATAACTACATGTATCAATATTAAACCTTTGCAAACAGTTGACTAAATGAGCTGTTATTATCTTTGGTTCTGAAAATAGTGAACCTTTTTACTTCATTTATCAGTAACTAGGTGTAGTCAATTGCGCTCCGGTATTGATCCCAATATCTATACCCGTCACAGACTACCTTTCCTCAAGGTCATTGTGAGGTCGGGTTATGATCAATATGAATTGACTGTCTGCAAATAAATTTATGTGGCTCACATAATTGCAAGTAATACCTTTTTTTCAAATTAAGGTGGACCATTTTATGAAGCATATGTGTTTGAAACATTAACAGTAACATCATCCAACTGCATAATGAACCAATCTCGCTAGAATTTACAAGTCCTCCCTGTACCACTGAAAGCTGTGTAAGCTCCCTGATACCCATTTCTAAATAACACCTGCAGAGTTTCAAGCCTCGGGTTTAGTGTTGACGCTAATTATGTTTTCCAAGCAATGGTATTTTCCTGTGTAATCTCTGTGTGCATCTTTATTTCCAATTTTCAATTCTCATTTCTATCAGTGTTGTGAAAAGTTAACAGTAGAATATACGTATCTTCATCCCAGTCAGAGGACCACATTTGGTTAATACAAAAAAAAACTTTCTAGAACAGAAGCACCAAGCATCAGCAGCGATGCAGAGCGGATTCCAGTGCCATGCCTGAGCCATGGGCCCCCACACTGGGAGACACACTTGTGATCAGCCTGCTAGCCACTGGATGTCACTGACGCTTACATAAATGGAGCTTAAGGGGCATTTATCTGACTGTAAAAATCATGGCTTCAGTAGAAAGCAGTTTAGCTACAAACATTTCACTCAGGCAATTTCTAATTTCAGAAAAATAGGCTCATAAAGCCCACAAAGGCGATACCCAACTTCAAGCGTGATTAGCTTCAGTTGTTTGTTTCAGCTTTAACTGGGATATGAATAAACAGCAAGTTTGGGGGATGCATTCCATATGACAGCAGCTGACATCCTCCTTTAAAGGGACCCTAACCAATCAGGTTTGTGACATCCTAAAATGCGTATCAGCAAGTCTAAACCATAAAACAATAACTTTGGAATATCCTCTTAATTTTAGGAGGATTATTTTTTGTTTAGCAGTGTTCCACATTTCACTGTTTTCCCAGGGTGGGAGGAGATTATTTGAAGTATCAAAATGTACTTTTTCAGTAAAAAAAAAATTAAAATTATTTTGCTTCAGATTTTAAGCAAGTAATTTTACCAAGTGATGGACTTTGTAAAGTATAATTAATGGTGACACGCATCAGAAAAGCAACATTGGGAGTACTGTAAGTGAAATGGCTTCCACCACAAAATTTAGTCTCAAATCAGATGGTGGCAGAGGAATACAATTTTCCTTGGCAATTTTATGAATTCTCTTTCTAGGACATATCAAGAGAACAAATCGGGGAGACCAGCGATGGTCTGCAGGGTAAACATGAAAAGATACACTGGATCGGAAAGGTCTAACTAAATGAGGGCTTATCTTTTGTCTTTAATGTAGACACAAAGCAAATGTAGTATGTGAGTGGCTTGGAGAGAAGGCACGACATAAGAGCAAAGAATTATGACAAATGACATTGCACCAGACACGCTGCCATCCCGAGCTTGAGCCATTTGAGAAGCTATTTTGAATTAATAACGCATGCCATCGTGATTACATTTGCTTAGCAGAAACATTTTAAGAAATAACTGCCTGCAGACGGAAGCTGAAACAATAGTTCTCTGCCCTTCCATAGCGCATGACTGTCATTTTTCTGTGGAGAGACAGGGTCCAAAAACCTAGTCTAACTAACGCCCAGGTTCCTGTTTGTTAAGAATCAAAGCCATGACCTCCCAAGTAAGATACATTTCTGAAAATACGGATATATGAAGACCGCATCGTCCAGTGGTTGCTCACATTGATAGAACTGAAGCTTCAGAGTTGGAAACGGAGGGCAGGGCAAGGTGAACTAAAACTAAACTGACAGCTAGCAAGTGAGTGAAGGAAGTGATTGCCAGTCATCCATTCTCATCTGCCCACACCACACAAAAGGGTCAAAGTCAAGAAAATGTACTCTGCATAGTTAGAAATTGATCTCTACGGCTAAAACTGATTGGAACACACACTGCCTAGCCAAGTCATGAACTGCAAGCTGCCCTATCACAATTTATTCTTAAGCATTCAATGTTTGCTGAAAGGTAGAAAGACAGCATTTGCAAGGAGCTCCCATATGCTCTTAAACTGCATTTCCACCTTAAATAATTGCAGCATGCAGCCGCAGTAGGTAAGGTGGTCAATGCAATTAAATTCAGAACCTGAATGTATTGAACTTTCTGCAATTATACATGGGTCATCTCTGGACAATATGCTGGCCATCTGGTAGCATCTGTGCCAGAGCCTCTAATAGCAATCCTGCTGTGGCTCGAGGCCATGGCAGGCCATGCTAAGCAGGTCACATGTTGTGTCTTTCAGCCATATTTAGGTCACTATTTGGGGTAGAAGAAGGCAGGAATTGTCTTTTTGCACAAAGCCAATAAAAATGAATAAGCCCTCATAGGTATCTTTTGCTTTGTTAAATAGTTAAGGGGCGAACATACGATTTTGTCCCCACTTGTAGAAAAGAGGTGAAAATACATTCTAAATGTTAAACATTTGTCTGTAAGATGTCTCCCACACCTCAAAAAAGAGGATCTTTTAGAAATGGTAAAATGCCTTTGCCTTTAATAAAAACAAAATGTAGAAAGAGAAATTAAAAATCTATTACTTAGTCCTTATATAATGGATAAAATGCAGACGAACCTGGGAATCTGGGTATATGAAATGAAATTTGCGTAGAGGAGAGATGGTTAAACACACTCCTCTTTCAGACAGCAATATTAGCAGATCATACACTGTTGTGACTGCTTTCATATTTTGGTTAGTTGACTCACAAAATGTAGAAGCTAGTACATACAGATTTACATGTCTTCAGAAATGTCTGCGCCACTGAGAAATGAGGGACCGGCTAAAATCAAGTAAAATCAAGATGTGAGCGCAAACTAAGACTCTTGTTTTAGACCTTCTAAGTCAGTAGAAGGCTTTGGCATATAATATTTACTGATTACCTCTGGACACAAACAGCTTCAAAATGCACATTTTAATAGCGAGAACCTTATAAATATTGCTCAAGTTGCCTTGATATAGATTTTAAAATGCAGTATGGATAAGACTCGAGTCCGACATAAGCAATTCCAGTTTGACATCAATTAGTGAGTAGCTTTTACTCTTATAGACATATTTATAATGGAAAGCAGTGCATTTAGACTTTAAGGTCCTGCCAACTAATCAATTTGATGAACTAATTGATAATAAATGTTAATTGACAACTAACAGCAGTCAATTAATTGCATTTCAAATGCCGCTCCAGGAAGCTGAGCTGAACATTATTCTAACTCGATCTTCTGAAATAATAGCTCAGCAATAACTTTGCAATAGGCTATCAAGGGCAAAGTGGGCTAGCCTCTTCCTGAGTAGGATGCCAAGGATGCCAGAGTTAGCCCCACTGGAGAAGCAGCTCATGCCCTAATCTCCCCTCCCTCCAGTGCTGAGCATCTTTCAATGAGACAACACGACTTCATCAAAGCATCCTGTGTATTCATTTCAGTTTACAGTATGGAAAATCGCTGCTGGCCTCCAAGAAAACAGCTGATTCTTTTACTTACATACTCTATAACTTTGCTGGGACCACTGAACTAAAAAATAACCTAAATTTTTAGTGTAGTACTCTTTGGTTGCAAAATCTTCACACTCAAAAAGTGTTTTTTTTTCCTGTGACCCTGTAGCAAAAAGGCTATGTCTCACTTCCCATGCTTGTACAGTGGACTCAAAGAACACGTATGATGTATAATTAGTGAATTGTGTAACACTGCGCCTTAAAATAGTTGGTGGATGAAATTCAAATATGGTTGGATTTAAACAGTTGATAACATACAAAACACTATGAAGGGTTTGTACAAAGGGGTCTAGGATATCAGGAAGGACAATGTCTGGCGTGGGCTATACAGTGGAATGAAAAGGAAATTAGCATGAGAGCCAGGGAATCCTAGAGCAGCCTTGGGTGTATGTGACTCGCCACCTTGGGAAATCCCTCCATCTTTCAAGGACTTGGTTCTCATGACAGAAAGAAAGATTTTGACGGGATAACCTCCTCACTAGAGGGTCTCCATGATTTTGTCATTAATTTTTCCTATTTGAAAGAAAACAACCCTCCATTGTTCTTTTCTGGATATAGTCTCCCTTGGGGGAAAAAAGTAATAATACAATAGAATCATGTGTGTTTCATCAAAACTGTTACCTCAGAAGTCTTTACGGAGTTAGTAAATGTCACTATAAAGTTAAATAAGTGGCAGCCGAGGGAGAAATGAGTTAGGAATACAGGGAGAGGCACGGACTTTAAATGAAATTTCAAGGGAGATTTGAGATTTGAAGAGACAGCTAGAGCAAAGAAGGTTCTGACAGGAATGGAAGGAGTTTGGGGGTCAAAGGAATAAAGAGAGAAACATGCAGGGAAAACTAGGGGAAGCAAGGAACTTTTCAAACGTTTGAATTTCAACAATGCCATGTAATTGAGTGGTTTAATTTTAAGAAAAGGGAAGAGCTATAATTCTGAAAGGACACAAAATAAACACCTGAGGGAGTACGGGTGACCTGTGGAGGCGCGGAGAAGTGTGAGCAGACCGCTTGCAGTGTCTCAGGCCCATCCAAGAAGCAAATGGAACTCAAAACAAAGACGCAGGCTCCGGTGATGTGAATTTTTACTTCCCCGTTGCTCTTTCTTGGATCAGATCCAAATCAAACTCCCCAAGTCCCTAATATTCTGACCAAGAAAGACATGGCGACTTCCAAGCATGACTGGGGAGGGAAAGAATTCTCACTGTTTTCCCTGAATAAATACGAACAAAGGGCTTCCATGTACCTGCTTTGGAAGGCGGTTCATTCCGCTCTGCCCTATCTTTCATTAGTTACCCTGATTGGGTCTGTGTTTGTGTTTTTAAGGGGGGAAAGTGTATGAGAAGCTGGCCTTGTGACCTGAAGTCACTCTCCCATTTTCCTGCTGAATGCTAAGATGACATGCAGATACCCTGGGGTAAGTGGGGAATCCTATTCCACATGGAATAAAGCCATAAACTCATAGAATGTCATTGTCACGGGCGAGTTCAGATATTATTTCAATAAACTCCTTTGAGCAGCATAATCTATGAGTTTATTAAAAGGCCCTCAGGTTTATTTGATGGACTATAAATAATCTACATGCTCTTTCAAACAAAGCGTTCAGGAGACAGAGGAAAGGATTTCAGTTCCCCCCCCAACTTCCATTAGGAATGGATCTGTTTGCTGCCAACACAGCATCAGGATGCATTTGCTGGGGTTGGATGGGATCCTAATGAGACTCTGTGACAACCACATCTGGATTTCCCACAGCCTCTGAGTGGCAGGTGAAGGAAGGTGCAGAATCATGCCAACAAGCAAAGCTCTGGCTTTCTACTTTCTCCTATACTGCAAGTGTGTTCATTGGTCCTTGCTGTTCCTCCAAGGAGCATTCTTCGCTTCCTAAATTCCCCCTGAGATGGACGGCTCGGGCTCAGATCACACACTCTCCCTCTCGTCTTCTCCCTCTGTCCTATTTCGTCTCCCCTCTTCCACTTTCTTGAGGTCCTAGAAACTTGAGTAATGGTCAATAGAAGCCGCTAATGTTTGTTCCATATGAACTCAAGGCAATCATTTATCTTTGAGTATAATTTGTTTATTGTAAGACTCATCACAGGTACCCCCTCAAAAAATCTCAGATTCCATTTAAAAGCTAGTCTCTATTTAAAGACGATACTCTCACAAAATTATTCACTGCTGGATGATGCCTTGTATGAACAGAATGTGACTACTTGTGTTTGCCACATAGCCTAGTAGTACATGAAGATAATTATTTAATCCCAGCACTCGGGAAACAGAGGCAGGCAGATCTCTGTGAGTTATAGGACAGCCTGGTTTACAAGAGCTAGTTCCAGGACAGGCTCCAAAAGCTACAGAGAAA
>LOJH01001147.1:51518-63782 GCA_001685095.1 Ellobius talpinus
AAAGAAAGAAAGAAAGAAAGAAAGAAAGAAAGAAAAAAGAAAGAAAGAAAAGAATAAAGAAATACTTGAGACCAAAAGCCTACAAGCCTTTGGAGAAGAGTGATGGAGGATGAGAGCTGAGCCCAAGTCAGTCAGTCACGTGAGGGAAGAAGATGGCAAGACTGATAAAGAATTTAAAGGAGATGGTCAGAGTCTAAAAAAGAAAGACAGGAGAATTTCAGCAGAGGGCCATTATAAAATATTAACTTTCAAAATAATATTACAAAATGAAAAGAAGACTTGGACCACTTTTTTTCCAAAGCCATTTTTCTTTTTCTACTAATTAGGATCCAGCCAGAGTCCTCCCTGCTAAAGCACTCTGATCCATCAGTAGTAAATGGGCCTGATTCTAAAGTAACTCTCCCCCATAACAATAACCCAGACTTCTTGGGATAGACAGGATATTATAAAGAAAAAAAAATGTCCTCCTGAGCAACTAACGATTTCAGTGATGATTGAAATCAGTTGTCCAGAACTGGCAGATGCATGAATCTTCAAGTCCCAGGCTCAGGACCTACTATAGAAGGGCTCCACTGAGCTTGGGAGTTTTACAATGGTTTTGTGACTCCAAAGTCATTTCAGAATGATAAGAAGAAACAAAATAATGCAGATGAGATTGTACATTTTTATAATCATTGATTTAAAAGTGCATAAAAAATGAATGTGAACAAGAATTTTGAAACCTATTGAATTTGTTATTAAGGTGATTGTTTTGTTTTTTTTGTCAATTTTCTTTTTTGCTTGATATTGTTGATGATTGAATGCAAGGCCTAAATCATGCGAAGTGGGCATTTTGTCACCAAACCATATTGTCATCTGGTTTATTATTTCTTCCTTTGGAGGTTATAGACTGATACACATGAACATGTGTTATCATTTTCCATTGCTACTGGGAGAACACTAAAGTGAGTTTTTACATCAGTTTTGTAATGGTACAGATAGTGCCGAGGACCCTCTTGTTCCAGGCAAATGCTTTACCACTAATCTACACTCCCAACCCTACAAGTAGGTTTTCCTTAAGGAAAACATCCATGTAGACTCGATTGGAGACTTTGAAAGGAAGCGGTAGGACTCTCTTCTTTCCAGTGCTTTAATGGGAAGCCCTCACAGGGCGGTTTCCACTTTCAGACATAAACTACCACAGTTGATATTTTTCAGTTTTTCTTTTTCTTTTATTATTTTCGGAGAATGTTTTGTCTGCCTGTGTGAGTAGCATGTGCATGCAGTGCTATCTGAGGCCTGCAGAAGACACCAGACGCCCTGGAAGTGGAGTTAACAGATGGTTGTGAGCTGCCATGTGGGTGCTGGGAGTCAAACCTGGGTCCTCTGCAAGAGCAGCTGGTATTCTTAAGCACTGAACCCACTATCCAGCCCCACAGTTCA
This sequence comes from Ellobius talpinus, assembly GCA_001685095.1. Classification (NCBI taxonomy): domain Eukaryota; kingdom Metazoa; phylum Chordata; class Mammalia; order Rodentia; family Cricetidae; genus Ellobius; species Ellobius talpinus. Next base: position 52,941 of record LOJH01001147.1, read on the forward strand.
GATTTTTATCTAGGGAGGTCACAGTAGCCTTTCAAGTAGTGGGTATCCTGTGACTATGTAGAGCAGAGAAAGAAACGTACGTGTTCTGAATGAATTCCCTGTGTAGAATTCACTGCACACAGATAGAGCCAAATCACTATTGCTAAGGACAAATTAGAAGGTCATCCCCAAAATACAAGATGCCAAAAGTCTGGAAACCTTTTCACTGATGTTAAGATGTTTTCTACTATGAGAAAAGTGTGTAACGAGGTTTCATTAAGGGCAGTTAGCCAGGACTGCTCAAATTGTGGAAAATGTGCAAATAAAGGAAAGCTGGGAAAGTTGCAACACCCAAAAAGAGTCAACAGGAAGAGATCATGATTAAATTTAATGTGGTATACCTCGGATGAGAGCCACAGAAAACAGTGACGGAGAAATGCCGAGGCAATCTAGGTATGCCATGGGCTTCAGTTAGTCATGTATTGTTGTTGTTTCTGTAACGACACTGCTACATGGACACTGTTGACTAGCATGTGCATTAGAATGATAGTGTCAAATGATAGCAGAAGGAATTGGATATGGGAACTCTCTACACTATTTTTCTCAATTTTTGTGTATTTCCAACTGTTCAGATAAAGAAAGCTTACTTTAAAAAAACTCATTGCGAATAAAACTTTACAACGTAATCCATCTTTTATAGATACCTTTTAAAAGATAGTCACTATCTTGACTTTCTTAAACAATACTTACAAGACTAGTCTCATCATCTAAAGCTGAAGAACATTTTGGACACTGGTTCCATCCCTGTGAATGTGATTATTCTTCCTCCCTTTCAGACAGTCTGAAGCAGGTCCTATCTTTCAACAAATTCTCCCCGTTGAGAAATTGAAAGCGCCAGAAGGCATCCAAAGCATAGAAAGCTTGCATTCACGTTCATATGGTTATTACATAAAAGTAGCTTATATACTATACACAGATCACAAGTTTGAAGCATCTGAAGTAATTATGACTAGCTAGTCATGATATGTTTCTGCTTACTTGCTGCTGTTTGGAATAAATATAAGCAATAGGAAAAGACAAATTGGTAAGAAGTTAACCCTTTGACAATAGAAGGATGAAGCCACACGATCCAACATTACATTCCTCTTTGGGGGTTTTGTTCTTATTGCTGAGGTTTTCATTTCTGTTTTTTATTTATTTACTTTTTTGGCTGTGCTTTGCTTTCCCATCGCTCATGATCAAATCCAGTGCCCTGCACAAGCTAGTTAAACACTCTACCACCAAGTTACATCCCTGTGGCCTACTCTTCTGTTTTCAGTGCCACTGGCTCCATCAAGACTCACAGGTATTCAACTTACCACATACACACAACTTTGTTCTGCCCCTCTACGTCCATTGACTGGCCTTTATACTCTATTACAAAATTCAACAATGCCCGTGAGAACAGAAGCAAGTGCCAAAATAAACCAACAGGTTGTCTGGGAAGGCGACCGTCCACTAATTTCCTAAAGACACCCCAGCTTTCAAATGCTTCCTGACCTAAATCCTTGAGTCAACGGCACGAAGACCCTAAGCAACCAGTTGGAACCCCTCTAAAGCTATATGCTATTAGGAAAAAGAAAATGCGTGCGGGGCACTAGCAGCAAGCCCCTGCCTGGCTCAACTGCCAGCCACCAGTGACGCAGCAGCCCCTTTTTGGCAGTTGGCCAGAGGAGGGTGCTCTGTTGTTAGAAGACCTTCCAGGAGAGGGGAAAAAAGACAAGCAACCTCTTCCTTTCCCATCTCGCTTCAGACCTGCGAGGGGAGCCCTTGTGGTGTTTCTCCTTTTTGTCTTAATCCTGGCACTCTCTAGTCTTTGAACAATAGAGACGACAATGGTCTTGTCTAAATGATTTCACAGGCTATTATTCAGACACTCAACTTTTAACATTTCAATTTTGTCATTCTATTTTCACACAAAAGGTGCACTTCTACAGTATAATGTTCCCAGAATCGTGTCAATGAGCAGTAATAGCTTTCAGCATTAAGTTGATCATTAACAACTACATTATCTGAGGCATAATCAGTACTTCAGCCTTTTGTGTGATTATGGCATTACCGAATTTGAAGCTAATGGGAGGATGCACTCATAACAACATAGAAAAATATTTATACAGTAATAAAAGGTGGTGAGAGGAAAACAGCCTGAAACATTAAAAATGAATAAAAACCACTTGGATTTTCTTTCTAAAAGGTGAGCTTCTGAAACAGAACTAGGTAAATGTCATTACTGCTGAAATGTGACTATAATACCAGGTTGCGAATCATCACTAAATTTTTTAGCTAGAAGTGATCTCAATGATATTTTAAAAGAAAAACATACTCATATGGGTTTTTAAAATGTTTTTACATTTATTTAGCTGGAAGAGATATTCACATGACACCTAGTGTGTGTGTAGAAGTCAGGGAACAACTTGCAGGAGTTAGTTCTCCTCTTCCACCACGTAGGTTCCAGATAAGAAACTCGGGCTATAACAATTGATGGGCAGCACCTTTACCTGTTTGGCCACAGTTGCAGCCCCCAAAATATATTTTTTTAACTTCAGTCAATAACATAGGAAGGAAATTCTGTACCTTAAATATTATAGATCTACTGACCCTTCATAATCATAAAATTTTTGACAAAGACAAGCAATTGATCAGTATAGATATTGTCTCAAACCTGTATGGTTCTCCCCCTCCCACTGTTTTCAAAAGAAATCATTCAGAGCCAGGAGGTGGTGGTGCATGCCTTTAATCCCAGCAATCAGGAAGGCAAAGGCAGGTAGATCTCTTTGAATTCAAGGCCAGCATGATCTACAAAGCCAGTTCCAGAACAGTCAGGGCTACACAGAGTAACCCGGTCTTGGAAAAAAAGAAAAAGAAAAAGAAAACAAAAAGAAATCATTCAGAAAAGGGTTATTTCCATGTAGTCATAATTCAATGGTCATGTACACATAGAGTGTGCATAATGGGATCCAGGACCAGATCAGTCATGATGATGACACTTAGTCTAGAAGTGCAGGCAGAAGCCCCAGTCTTAATGGAAATCTCTGACATGAGAAAGGGTCTTGCCTCTTAGTTCTAAGGAAGAAAACCACACTTTGTCAAAGAATCAAGCCAATGCTCATATAAAGTATGAAGCTCACGTAGAAAGTCCCTAATCTTTGAGGAAAAAGTCATTCTTCATAAATCAGTCCTATAATAAAATCTTAAGTTCAGAAATAACTCAGAATATCATAATGTGGTAAGTATATTGTTAATTCTCACATTGACTACAGCAGGCCATTTTTTTTACTCAATAAAGGAGCTCTTTCTTGTGATATTTGCCAAAAATTGTAATAATTTTAAAGCTTTTATTAGGTAAAACACAGTCATGATCACATATTGATTAGAGAAATTATCTATTTCTGTGAGTGTGCATGTGTTGTATAAACTGAAAATCCTTCAGATAGGGTAGGTGATTTTTGGGTACCTTCTTCCTCCTGCTCTGCTCCTTGACCTGACTTGCTCTCATCTCTCCTTTCACTTCCTCCTCCTCTTCTTCTCTGTTCTTTTTCTTCAAAATAGTGTATTGTTTTACTAAGATGTCAAATTACCATTGACCGGAGAATATAGTGACTTGGTGTTTATGTGCCATTTCTGTGATTTGTCCTGGACCCCAATCTTCCTGCCTCAGGCTCCATCAGTGCTCATAAGTACTGTTTTCTATGGTTACATATCACCATGTCTGGAGAATATTCTCTTACTCACCCCGTCCATTCTTTGTAAGGCCTATTTAAAAAGCAATGCACAAGAACTTAGTACACATATCTTAGATAAAGCACTGCTTTTGATCACAAAACAGCCTTCTAAAGCCTTCCAACTCAAAACCTATAGTTTCTCATAATTTTCTATCCTACCATTGTGCATTAGAAAGTACTGACATATAGAAATATATTACTGAAATTGGATTACTAAAATACACTTAGAGTTCATTATCTTTCCTATCGTCATGGAAACTCCAAAGGTTTACCAGAGAAATGTGAACTATAAGACACAGAAAGAATGGATTTACTTTACAACACCTTTTGAAATTCTAAGAGATTTTCAGGGGTGTTTTATTTTTTCTGATTTTTCAATTGTTTCTTCTTTAAATCCTTCTATTGAAAATAGATTCCTTTTCTCATACAATATAGTCTGATACAATTTCCCCTCCCTCTACTCCTCCCGGTTCGTCCCCACCTTCCATCCCATCTGGATCCACTCCATTTCCTTTTCTCATTAGAAAAGATCAGGCTTCAAAGAGATATCAATAATACACACTAAAATTAAATAATAATAAGATAAAACAAAATCCATCACATCAAAGTTGGACAAGGAAAACAAACAGGATGAAAAGAGCCCCAAAAGAAGGCACAAGAATCAGAGATACACTCATTCACACATTCAAGAAAACAAGTTGGGTTGTTTTCTTGTTTTTTGGGTTTTTTTGATATGAAGGAATAATTGTGCTGTGAATATACAAGCACAAATCAAGCAGGAATCTGGAGGTGGCCATCCTACCACAATACCGGCCACTGAGTACCAAAAGCCTGTGGCTTCTTCAAAGAGAAAATACTAAGTCACACATTTTTTTTAATAGAAGACAAGAACAAGTCTCTGCTAAAACCCTGATATTCTTTCAGAAAATTGCTATGACCATGATGGTGTTCTTCAGGAAGCATTTGAGTTTTTATTTCTATAATCCTGCAGTGTTACTGATATTTCTGTCAGATGACACCAAAGGTGACCATCTACATTCTTCTAGGAGTCTATGTTTACATGACTGTGCTGTGGAATAATCCTCTTGTGCACTGTAAAGATCTGTCACTTGAATTGGCTTAATAAAATGCTGATTGGCCAGTAGCCAGGCAGGAAGGATAGGTGGAGTGACCAAATGAAAGATGATGGGAAGGAGAAGGGAGGAGTCAGGAGTCACCAGTCAGATGCAGAGGGAGCAGGACATGAACATGCCATGCTAATAAAGGTAACACTACATGGCAGTGTGCAAAGAGGAATATGAATTAACTTAAAATGTAAGAGCTCATTAGTAAAAAGCCTGAGCTATTGGCTGAGCATTTACAAGTAATATTAAATTTCTGAATTGGTTATTTGGGAAATGGCAGGTGGGAAAGAAATTTCCGCTTTTAAGACTGTTCCTCTTATGAACGCATCATCCCTCTTCTACCACATCATGCTTCTTGGCATCTGACACTTACTCCATTCCAAGAAGTCATGTGGTCAGAAGGCTGTTGGTGACTAGAATGTCAAGACCTTTCTTACACAATGTCTTTGAACTATGAGCCTTAGTGAAGCAAACAAAGAAGAAACTCCCATCTTATCTTCAAAATGGCCCCTTTATTACTTTTGACTAATCACTATAAAACTTAGCAGTTCCCAAACATGAATATGTTTTATACCACATGGTTCCAGTATGGCAAAATTTAGGGGCAACCTACCTGGTGGTTTCCGCTTGGGGTCTTCTGTGAGGCTGAACCAGGACTGAATGACACACTTCAAATGTGGGCTAATCACATAAACAGTAAGTTGGTGCTGGGTGTTTATTAGGTCTTAATTTCCTTTCCCCTGGCCTTTCCAGGAGACTTTCAACATAGGAGCTTGCTATACCCAAAGAAAGCAATCTCAGAGAAGAAGGGAAAGGGCACAGTGACTCACACTCCAACATAGCAAGTCACAGACTGCTCAGCCCTACGCAATGAAAAAGATCTCTTCCATGTCACACTCACAGAAATGACAGTCATCCAAGACCATTCTACTCATCATGTCATTACCCAAAATTCCCTTTGTCAGGAAGTGGAGTTTCTTATTTGGCCAGCTTGAATCTGAACTGGCTGTGGCCGCTTTGACCAGTTGAATCCAGAAGTTGTGCTATGTAAGTTTAGACTTAGTCTTGAGTCCAAGACAACTAGTCATTTGAATTGAATGCTTTCTAGAGTCCTGAGCCTCCACAAAAGAAGTGCAGGCTTCTCTAATGATGACAATGGCTACATGAAGATGGGATAATTGATCAGACACTTGTGTAAACTGGGCCATATAGAGCTCTTTCTCATTGTGTAGGGCCGACCTGTCTGTGACTTGCTATGCTGGAGCATGAATCCCTGTGGCTTTTTCCTTCTTCTGAGATTGCTTTCTTTGGTCATAGCTAGCTCCTATATTGAGGCCACCAGGCAAGTCTATCCATCTTGTAGGTTTCTGTGACAATAATATTTTTTGTCTTCCCCTTCCACATTTTGACATGGCTGTTATAAAGACAAAATACTAGAATAAAAGTAATGCAATTTTTGTGATTTCTTCTTGATAACTTGGTTAGTTTCTTCTCTGGTTGTGATAAAAACACCCTGAAAACAAAAAAGCAACTCAAGGGAGAAAGCATTCATTTCAGCTCACAGTTCAAGGACATCGTCTGTCAAGGCAGAGAAGTCAGAATCACGGGAGCTCGGAACAGCTGGTCGTATTGCATCCACACTCAGGAAACAGTGATAAATGTTAGTGCTCAGCTCATTGTGTCCCCCTTGGACAGTGTCTTAGTCACTGTTCTGTTGTTGTAGAGACACCATGACCAAGGCAACAAACACTCTTCTTTAAAAAATCAGTTAATTGTGGGCTTACTTACAGTTTTAGAGACTTGGTTCATTATTATCATGTCAGGGAGCATGGTGACATGCAGGCATGGAGCTGTAGCTGAAAGCTGCATCCTAATCCATAGGGAGAGAGAGAGAGAGAGAGAGAGAGAGAGAGAGAGAGAGAGAGAACACTTGAAACCTCAAAACCTACTCCCAGTAAACATACTTTTCCCAATAAGGCCATACCTCCTAATCCTTCTAGTCCTCCCAAATACTGCAACTCCTCATCACTAACTGGATATTATATTAGGAATGGCCTATGGGAGCCATTCCTATTAAAACTAACACATACAATCTAAAACCTAAGCCCAAGGTATGATACTATCCACTCTGAAGATGAGTCATTCCACTTCAAGTAACCTGATCAACACGACCCCTCACAAGCATGGCTAGAGGCCAAGTGATGCATCATGGGAGTTGTCCAGAACCTTATCTGCTAGGTGATTCCACACCCCAGCAAGTTGACCATAAGCACTGTCCCAGCACCTCCTGTACAACTCTTATATTATGATATAAGGTCTACTAGTACTGGGAATATACCAAACGCCTTAAAAAATGCCCCTAGTGAGTTCCTGTTTTTATTGTTGTTCTTTAAATTACCTTTACCACAAACTTCCTTTACCAGAACCATAGTCAGAATGAGCATCACCAAAACAAAACATATATCAAACTTTATCCTGATCCTCGAGGTAGGCTTTTATTTGTATTATGCATTTTCATTGCAATACGTGTATCACTTTCATCATTCCCACTGCATTTATTGAACAAGTATTTCATTTAATCACAAGTTGCATAATAGCTCTTTTAAAGGTTTGTTCTTTACTAAAACCTAATCTATAACATGGAAAGCACACAGGTCACGCATTTAATTTTCTACATTGTTTTATTTTTATTGTTGCTCCTTCAGTAGCATAAAGCATATATAGTGGTTTCGCTTGACATTTCTATATATGTACTGTTGTACTTGGCTCAAATTCATCAAACACATCCTTCCTTGACCCTTTTTCCTTCCCCGATTGCTCCCCATCTACTTTAATGTAATTGATGGTTAGATAGATAGTAGTAGATAGATAATTTGATAGGTAGATAGATAGATGATAGATAGATAGATGATAGATAGATAAACAGATGATAGATAGATAGATGATAGATAAATAAACACATGGTTAGTTAAATAGATAGATAGATTTATACAGAATATATAGATTTAGATTCTACATATGAAAGAAACATGTGTTCTTTGTCCTTCTTATTTCCTTCAGCCTGATGATCTCCAGTTCCATCCAGTTTTTCTGAAAATTTTATTCTTCTTTATGGCTGAATACAGCTCAATTGTGTGTGTCTAAGTATGTATGTGTATATGATATATATGTATATTATATATACATATACCACACTTTCCTTTTTAATATTTAATTTTTTGAGGTTATAATATAAATACATCATTTTCTTCCCTTTTCTCCTCCAAACCACTCCACGTGTCCCCTTTTCCTTGTTCTCTTTCAAATTCATGGCTTCTTTTTCCTTAATTGTTGGGGGTGTGTGTGAGTGTATATGTGTGTGTGTTTCTGTTCCGAAATATATAAATATAGCTGGTTCACCCTTTATAATCTAAGTATATGTATGTTTTAAGGGCTGACCATTTAGCATTAGGTAACTAATTGGTGCACTCTTCCCTGGGGAAAACTATTTCTCCCACTCTCAGCATTTCTTAGCTGCCTGTAGTTCTTTATCTAGTGGTGAACCTGATACAACAAACTGTCTTTAGCCACCATCTAGTAGTACCTAGCATCGATGGGCATTCATTGTACATTTGATGATGAACAACTTCCCAAAATATGCTTCGCACTTCACACGACTTTGTAATAAAACTTACAAAAGAAATAATTTGCTCACCTCTGTTGATTCTCATTTTATATTCCAAATTTAATATAGTAATTTCATTAATGAAACAAAAGTTTTCTATATTTGCCACGTATTTATAGTCACCAACTTATTTAAGCCACAAATAAAGAGTTCTCTAACTCCTTCCTTCAGAAACCTTGTAAAGTATAAATGTTCTTACTCATAGAGATACACCAATCATTACCAAATAAAAGATAGAGCAGACACTGTTAGGTCAAGCATGTGCTAATAAAGAACAGAAGTGGTTACACACAAGTGTATTTTCCTATATCAGACTCCAAAGGCCCAAGTATTCAGTCACAAAATTTTGACCATATGTAAACTCATGTAGAACAGATTAGTTGTTCTCTTCCATAAACACAAGAAGCAAATTATAATAATTATGAATAATTTAAAATTATTTTATGAAATCCTGGGCCCTAAGTACTAATGATCATTCAGTGGAAATATTCACCACACTGTGTGTGTGTGTGTTAGAAACACCAGGTTCATTGACAGCAACACAAGGAAACCAATTTTGCGCATGCCTAGATTCAAAAAGATTTTAAACTAATTACTCTCTTTACAACAGTTTCCATGTTCTTTTTCCTTTTCTTTTACATATGCCTCTACATCTGTGTTTGGAATCCAATTTTTACATCTAATTACAAGCAGAGGAATTTGCCCGTTTAACATCGGTGCAGACCTAAATTATTTTACATTCACACAGATTCGTGGAAGTTTCTAGACAGAAGTATTCTAAAGTTACATAATTCCATGGTTTCCAAAGTCTAAAGTGTGTTGTACAGTCACCCACATGGCTCACTACAACAGAGATTGCTAGACTTTACTCTCAAACTTCTGATTCAGTATGACAGGGGTGAACCCTGGATTTTACCTCTTCACGAGTTGCTTGATCACACGAATGTGTTTGGGTCAGATACTGGACTTCTAGAATCAGCCACCCAGCCTCCCGTAAACTTCAGAATTACAGATCGAAAAGTAATAATGGTTACAGAAGATGGCCAGTTCAGGCTCCACCTCCTCCATTACTAGGAGTCTTCTCTAGGGTCATCTTCATAGGTTCCAGGAAGTCAGGAAGTTTCCACTAAACTAAGTTTCTACATCACCCCCAACTGTCCTTCCATTCCAATTGTGTCTCCCCACACTCTCTTTCTCCATCCCCCCTCCTCCACCTGATCCCTCCTGTTCCTATCCCCACCTGCCTGTCTACCCACATAATCCATTCCATTTCCTCTTCCCAGGGGGATCCATGTGTCTCCCCTAGAGCCATCCTTGTTAGTTAGCCTCTCTGGGCCTATTGATTGTAGCATGACTATCATTACTTAGCAGCTAAAGTCCAGTTATAAGTGAGTACATACCATGTTTGTTTTTCTGGGTCTGGGTTACTCAGGATGATTTTTTTTCTAGTTCCATCCATTTGCCTGCAAATTTCATGGTGTCATTTTTTTAAGCTGCTGTGTAATACTCCACTGTGTAAATGTACCACATTTTCTTTGTCTATTCTTTGGCTGATGAACATCTAGGCTATTTCCAGCTCCTGGCTATTATGTTCAAAGTTGCTATGAACATAGTTTATTGAGTGTGCTTGTGGTAATAGTAGAGCAACCTATGAGTATATGCTCAGGAGTGGTATAGCTGGGTCATGAAATAGATATTTTCTGAGAAACCACCATATTGCTTTCCAAAGTGTCTGTACACATTTGCATTACCACCAGCGATGAATGAGTGTTCCTCTTGTTTTATCCTCACCAATGAACTGTCAATTGTTTTTGGTCTTAGCCATTTTGACATGTGTAAGATGGAATCTCAAAGTCATTTTGATTTGCATTTCCCTGATGACCAAGGATATTACTTGAAGTGTTTTTCAGCCATTTGAGATTCCTCTGTTGAGAATTCTCTGTTTAGATCTGTACCCCATTTTTTAATTGGATTATTTGGTAGGTTAATGTCTAGCTTCTTGAGTTCTTTATATATTTTGCATATTAACCTTCTATCAGATAACCAGGCAAGACTTTCATTGGTGGGACTAGGATACCAACCCACCACAAAATCTTTTACCTACAACCTGTCCTTCTGGCAAGACGTGCTTGCTTGGGCAATGGTGGCTCAGAGCTTGTGTGAGTGGCCAACCAATCACTGGTCTAACTTGAGGCCCATGCCACAAGAGGGAGCCCATGTCCAGCCCTGTCTGGATGGCCAGGAATGGGTAGCTGTATGGCCCAGAGACCTCTAGGAGAACCAAACATGACTGGCAAAAAAAAAAAGTCAATGA
>LOJH01001148.1:6624-51192 GCA_001685095.1 Ellobius talpinus
TTCCAGGACAGGCTCCAAAGCTACAGAGAAACCCTGTCTTGAGAAAAAAAAAAACAACTCCCCAGAATTTAGGCAAGTGATGCCATGTTTGCTCTAGTCACCTATTGACGTAAGCACACATCACTAAAATTCAGTGGGTTTTGAAACAAAGTAGCCATTTTCTTGACACCATGGCTTAAGAATTGGGGCAAGGTTCAGCTTGCTTAGCCTTCTGTTTCACCCAGGAATCACTAAAACTGCAGAGTGGACTTCACCTTGGAAGAGGTCAGTCTGACGGCTTCACTGTAGTGTCTCCACATTGGTGGAGTATCTAGAAGATTGGGCTCAGGCAGACTGATACTGAAGAGTCTACCTGTGACTTGTAATCCTGACAGACTTCTACATATGATGGCTTAATGATCTCAGAGATCATTAAGACTCAAGAAATGGAAGTTCACAATGTCTTGGGATCTTTAATGATATCACTTCAACACTACTTCATGGGTCATAAAACCTACCTGGATTCAGATGGTGGATTCTTGACTACAATTCTTGACTGAGAGACTGCCAAAGATGGCATAGCCACCTTTTATCTTGTAGATGAAGATGCAATCAAGAGAAGATGGCTGTCGCATCCCAGGTACTCCTGAATTATGTCTGTCTCCTGATGGTCTCCTCATACTCTACTATGGCTCCTAGATCAATCAGTTATTCTCTGAGCCAAGCAAAGAGTACCTTCCTTGTGAACCCAAATAGTACAAATGTGGAATGGCCTATGGCTTACAATGAGGTCATTCTGACATTGATTTCAGACTTTTTACTATAATGTTAACCTACCTGAATAATAGTTGGCTCTTTACCATTCATTCTAATTCTTCCCCAGTTAATTCTGGGAGTTTTAAAGGAATATTCCCAAGAGATACTTGTCCAAAGGGAGATGTTCAGTAGTATGTCTGCTCAGGTTGTTCATGCACATATTCTGCTTTAATTCATTTTATCTTTTCTGAAAATGAGTAGATGATAGATGGATGGGTGGGGTGGTTAAATAGGCAGATAACTACTATATGACATAAATATCTACATATTGACTATGATCTTAGGAGAATAGTCTAGTAAGCCTAGCCAAGAGCTCCTACTCAACACAATCAGCAGGACATGGGCTTTCCTGCTACTCATAACCTTTGGCCTCCAAAAGCACTGGCCAAGAACACCATTCTAGCAGATAACTGAGCACAATGGAGCTACAGTTAGCGAGTGTTACAACGTCCCTCTTTCTTATTTTGCATACTTATAGCTAGGGCTATATCATGAATCCACATCCAAAGTCATCCTCCTCTGTCTTTAGATGACTACCATCCGCTCCCTGCATCACTGGTGTGATTCTGGCAAGATGTGTCTTATACCCTAATTTTCTTGAGACTTTGGCTGCTATCTGTAAGGCTCATTGTTTCTGTCTACATACAGAGAGTTTGTGTGTGTGACAGATATTATAGGCACAACATTGTACGGAGTCAGGCATATCTGAGTTGACATATTTCTTCAAGTTACTGGACATGTAAACCTCAGCAAGGTTTTTAATCTCTTAGTGTCTATTTCCACAGTCATTAAGTAAGGGTGATAGTATCAATAAGTATGTGAACCGTAAGAATTAGATTAAAAAGGACAATTTCATATAGAACTTTCTCTTTAAAATGTTTTCTTAAAGAAGCTAGCTTTCATGAGATGGCTATGGAGTTCGTGGTTTGATAGTGGTGGTCTTGGTGGTAGTGGACATGGTATGGTGTTGGTAGTAGTAGTAGTGATAATGGTAATGAAGTTGGTAGTTGTGATGGTAATGGTGATGTGGTGATAGTGGTGGTACTAGTAATGCTATTGGTGGTAGCAGTGATGGTGGTGGTGATAATGGTGTTAGGGGTAGTGGTATTATCTTATCAATATTCCCACCTATGACTCTAAACCCTGTCATACCACGAATCTGATCATGTCCACGACTTTATATCACATAACTCCAACTGCTTTGGTTCGATTTACTCCCACGGTGCTCCACATTCTGGCCTTGAACCCCACTGTCATTCATCCAGTAACTCCTTGTCATAGCGGGTGTTTGTTGAGTCACTCTAATGGAGCATGCCTGTGTCAGAGCCTGAGACAACAACAGTGAAGAAGAGAGTCTCTACCCTAATGGCTCATATAGTTCACTTCAAGTTCAGCTGATTCTACCTTCTCTGTGCCCTACTTTGCTGGCAGAATGTCCAGCATCTGCCCGACCTCAGCTCTTGGTACCTCCCATGAGTTCCACCCTCAGTCCTCTTCCTTGCTCCTCTTCTAACAGCCCCCTGGGAGACAGCTCACCAACTCAACCCAGCTCCTGGAGACCAGCTTTTATGTGGCTCCATCCACATGGTGAAGGTATAGGACCCCTTACAACAGCTTGTGTCTCCATGCTTAGAAAGCTACACCAATCCTAACAACCACTATTGATTGAGCTCCTCCATACACAGTGCATAAGCAACCCAGAGAATAGAGAAGACAAGTAGAGTAGAGAGGAAGGTACATTCTGGAGACCCTTGACAGGCAAAGATCGCCAACCTTCCCAAGGCCCCATCATACCCCTGAGACATAGCTCAGAAAAGGCTTTCTTTCTTTAAGAGTCTCACTATCTTTGAACTATTCTGAAGGGAATTTTTTTTGGTGACAGTGTTAGCTAAGTCAACTGACACCAGCCAGTACCCATCTTCTTTTCCTCTTAATTTCCCCAGTGTCTAGCTTCATGGGCAAAGATACCCAGAGTTCATAGATGAGTAGCATACAGCAGCTACCTGTTAATGCTTTTAAAGCAAAAATTAGATTCACTCTTTTTCATCCAGGTTTGTTTGGTAGGAACAAAATGTCCTTGTCTATTCCACACGGAATATGTACCTCTTTCAGCATCATTTGCAAAAGCGTTCTAAAATTGAAAATTGTTGTGGGCTAAAATTGTCTGCCCTCTTCTGCATTTTTGTTCAGTCTCAGAATAATGCTGTGATGAGGAATGAACAGATGTTTGATGCAGGTAGAGCCCGCTTTTACTAACATAGCGTGCAGGATCATCAAACCATTTTCATCCATCACAACAAAATCATAGCTTTTCCAAACTCATGTGGGTAGATCCAGAGGAGGGAAGAGATTCCATTAAGAAGGTTTTGGGACTGACTGAGTAGCCTGTATAAGCCATCGGCTTATCCTCTCCAAGTAGAAATCCCAGGAGGAGAGCCTGAGTTTTGAGGTCAAGGGGCCAGCATGTCATTCTTAGCTCTGGACATAAAAGCTCTGCTACCTACAAAGGATGGGTTAGCCTCTTGTCTCAGATATGTAGTTTTAACATCTGTGAGACAGAAATAAGGGGCTAGGGAAAGTAGTTGGGCATGGCGGGGCACACCAGCGCTATGGGACAGACACAGACTGATCTCTAGGGCTTGCTGGCCAGCCAGTCTAGCTGAAATCATGAGCACTGGTTCAGAGTGATCTTGTCTCAAAATATAGATGGAGAGTAATGTAGGAAAATAGTAACCAGTATGGTGGTTTGAATAGAAACGGTCCCCATAGATTCATGTGTTTGAAAGTCTGGCCATAAGGAGTGGCACTATTAGGAGGTGTGGCCTTGTTGGAGGAAGTGTGTCATGGTGGAAGTGGACTTTGAGGTATTATATGCTCAAGCTATACCCAGTGTGGAAAACAGTCTCATTCTGCTACCTGTGGGACAATCGGCTACTTCCCCAGTACCATTTCTGCCAGCAAGCCACCATGTTTTACCATGATGGTAATTAACTAAATTTCTAAAATTGTAAGCTTGCCCCAGTTAAATGTTTCTCTTTATAAGAACTACTGTGATAATGGTGTCTCTTCACAGCAATAGAAACCCTAACTAAGATACTAAGACACCCAGAGCCTACCTCTGGCCTCCATATGTGCTTACACAGTTAAGTGTACACACACACACACCCACACACACACATACACACACCACAGAAAAAAAGAGAGTGAATACTACATGGTAAGTATTGAACAATAGCTTTTGCCTTTGTTAACATAGAGATAATATAAAAGGCTTATCAATTAATTGATAATATCACCAATCCATAGGTTTATTTATTCTCAGCAACACCAGTGTTAAATTAGCCTGGAAGGTCTGGGATAAACTTCATTTACTGTTACTAGGAAAGCTGAGGTCTCCTTTGGGTTATTTGTCTAGTTAGTACAAGCATTTAAAAGCAGACTTAGAAGAAAGATCAAGGGGAATCTTATTAGACTTTGAGAGAAAAAAGAATGGGACTGGAAAGCTGTAAATCCTGGCCACAGTCTGGAAGAGAGAAATGGAAAGAGGAAGAGAAAAGGCCATGCCTTCTCCAATGGAGGCTAGCAAGCAGCTGTGTGGAAGATGAAGGGGTACTTCGGAGAAAGCCCAGATTGCCAGGGAAAGTATACGGTTAGACATTTGGCAAGTATCTGAAATAAGTATAAATAGAGAAAGAAGGAAAGAAAGAAAGAGAGAGAGAGAGGAGGGAGGGAGAGGGGAGGGGAGGAAGGGCAGCAGGGAGTGAGAGGGAGGGAGGGAAGGAAGGGAGAGGGAAAGGAAGGTTGCAGTTTTAGGACTCAGACGAGGAGAAAAGTTCTGCAGTGCTACCCCGTGGAAACAGTGTCTATCCCAGCGAGCAAGGGGCTGCTGAGAAAGATAAGCACATTATCTTATTAAGTGGCTAATTAGTCCTCCCCTCTCTTTAGCACGTCTTCAGGTGAAACAGCTGTCCTGGAGGCTGGGCTTCAAATTATTGACAGGCACAGCTTGATTACGCTTAATATGAGCCAGCAGCAATACATAAGGTTTTGAGTAGCTTAGACGATCAGGGCCAGTGGCAGAATTAAGATTCTTTGACCAGGCTTTTTGAAAAGGACCTCAACAGAGCCCAGAAACCTCCACCCTTAGGTAATTTAAATCCTCCTAAGGAAGGACTTCCCTTGCTGCAGTTTTCTGGGACATGTCCTCTAAGGCTGCTAATCTCGCACCTTTGCTAGCACCTAGTAAGAGGTAGTTAGGGAAGATAAATGATGTGTTCCTCGAATGTGGTCTCTGTCATCAGGCTTTCTCCTCAGCCTGCCCTTCATCCCTAACTGGTCAGACCAATGATGTTTAACCACAGCATTACAGATAAGGAAGACAGAGTGACCAGCCCAGTTCACCTCTCCGGGGCACCCGGGAAGGGAAGTGGGAAATGTTCGCCGAGAATTCATCAGCTGCTCAGCCTGCGAAGTGTCAAGAAAAGACAACTTGAAAATGAGATCCCTTTATTCTCAAAGGATGCTGGACAGCTCCGTGTGACTGTGCTCTGGGCTAGGAACACTCCTCTGTGACACCCGCAAAAAGAAAAAGCGAGGTTAGATGGTGGGAAGTGGGAAAGAGCAGAGAGGATCAGCTGGGGGAAGGGTTGTCCCGTGGCATGGATAGCCCCATTCCTGCAGGCTGGACTGGCATTCAGTCATTCAGGCATTTGTTCTTTCTGAGCCGGTGTGGCAGGAGATCAAAACACTTACTCTGGCTGAGTAGATTGTATGGGCATCAGAGAGACAGACACTAAGAGAGGGGAAGGTCCTTCTTATCAGTCAACAAGTACGCACAGGACAGTGAGAGCCGAGAGAGAAAGGAGCTCGGGTTCAGAAAATTCAATCTGTCAGGGGTGCATCTGAAACCTAATTTTTCAATGTTCTGCGTTTCTTTTTGATTGTTTTTCTCTGCGATATGGAACACAAGGGACCCTTTAAAGTGGAGACAATGAAGGCGAAGAACGATTCTGTGGTGGAGTCTCTGGCTTTGATGAGGACAGGAGGTGGGAATGTCCACGTGGGGCACAGACCCCAAGGCAGCAGTTCAGAGAATGTCCTTGTTGGAGGCCAGAATGGCAGGAGACAGTTCTGGGTGAAATTATAAGAACAGATCGCAAGACACACAACGAACCCTACTTTAAAAGTTTATTAAGAGAGGGAAATAAGAGGTAAGTGCTCATGCCTGTCTGAAGTGTGTGGTGGGGGAAGAGAATGTGGAGCGTGCCCAGTTTTTAAAGGCCATCTAGCGCATGCGCACAAGGGCTCATGTGGCCAAGCGAGCATAGATCACGTGACCATGCTGCACAAAGATCATGTAGGATTTGAGAATCCTGGGTAGGTGTTTAAGTTCCCTGGATGCCTGAAGGCACATGCGCGGCCATGGAACCCGGAAGTGCCAGCGCTTAGGGTGGCTAAGCATTCTACCAGAATGCTGGCAACTTTGGGTGGTGGAAACGATAATATTGGGTTCTGGTCCCTTGTCATCGGTCGCCCTTACCTGGAAAGTATGAATGAGGACTTGACTGAAACTGTATGGAGACACCTAATGGTTGGGCCAACTGGACTGATCAGCCCACTCCTACCTCATGCCTCACCCCAGTTTCTGTCCTGTGTCCTTAAACAGCCCCACACTGTTCCATTGCATCCTGCTTTCTGGGACCCCTCCTACTGTACCGTGAGCTCTGCCCTCTATCTTTCTTTGGCTCCCGCCTGTGAATCTATAATAGAGTACTCTCTAGAACCTTCTGTGGTTGATGAATTTTATTCTTCAAATATGCAAGGTGTCTTCTCTTGATGCTTCAGAGGCTGAGCTGGTACGGACTCAGTGAATATTCTGTGTGACTATGAGCATTCAGCACCCTGAGCCCTGAGTTAAACACGCACCCCAGAGCCAAGGAAAGCTCTGCCCTCCTGAAAGACAGCCCCCAACGTTGATGCAATGCTCTTAAGAGCAGAGACCACAGTGCTCTCATTTGGGTCCATAATGTCTCTAGGTGTCACTCTCAGCTCTGGACTTAGCAACTCTGTAGCCTAGGAAAGGTGGCTCGATGTCTCTCAGCAGTAGTTCTGGTGTTTGTAAAAGAGAAGGAAAGATACTCCATAGGTTGACTACAACAAATAAAATATGCAGCATGGTGATGGAAACATAAAGAACTTTGAACAATAGCATTTACCTTCATAATCAGAGAAACTGTGTAAAAGGTTATTGATTAATCATTCAATCAATAATCCCAGAAAACTTAGAGTTAGCCAGAGCCCGGGATGTCAGGAATGAACTCACCACTTGCTACCACATAACAAGAGATAAAGGCCCACATGTTAGAGGCTTAGCCCCTGACTTGGAGTCATTCAGTGGTAGTGGAATACAGAGGTGGGGTTCAGAAGGAGGATTTCGGGTCACTGTGAGTGTGCTCCTAAAGGAAATTGTGGGCCTGCTCCTTCTTTGCTCTCTTTGCTTCCTGACATAGTGAGGTGAACAGCCTAGGTTCACCATGCTCTACCAGCTAAGATGGGCTTCCTGGATACAGACTGAAAACCAGCACCTTGGCCTGATGGTGTGCTGAGATGTCTGGAATTTGACTCCTTACTGTTAATTTCTTTCTGGCAACAGAAAGCTGACAGATGCAGCTTGCTGACAACCAATGTTGGGTCTGCATAGAGCCTTACACATTGCAGCGCTATTGAGGGATGGAGGCCTGTTTTCTCTTCTGGAGGTTTCCTTGATATGTCCATTGAACATAAGATGGCCCTTAAGAACACAGAATGCTAGAAACAGAAAAAATAGTGCTCCACCTTACAGAGTTAGAAACAGAAAGACATAAATGGGACCAGGAGAATATGTCTATGACAGATCCCAGGAAGGAACAAGTCCAGGTCTTCTTTTCACACCTCAAACCCAACTTGGATGCAAAATAAGAGAATTCAGGATCATAATAGGTCCACAAAACAGCCATAGATATTTACAGTCGATACCAGACAAGCACATCTCACAGGTGTCTGTGAAACTACCTGGGCAGCAGGGAAGCTGATGACAAATTCCACAGCAAACCCTTCCCCCACACATATTCACCACCCCGAACCCCAGGTCTCCTCTGTCCCTGCAAGACTGAGTTCCGCTATGTCTTACAAATGGCTTTGTAAATTCTTCATGAATATTAGACTTACCTATGCACCTGCCTTCTAATAAATACCTGAAGGAAGTGCTTTTAAATTCCTCACTAGCCTAGGATCATGAATCTGAGTTTGCACCCCTTTTGCAGTCAATTCCTCATTTTGCTTCTGGGGGAAACTGATACCCAAGGAGGAGAGAAGACTTGTCCAGACTAGTGTTTGGAGCACTGGTTCATAGCCAGGGCCACCAACTATAATGGTCATAGGCATGGTGTGCAACAAGTAGTGTTGGGAGTAGGAAACCCCATCCAGAACATCAGAGGCTGGGCCGGGTACCAAGAGCCTCCCACACAGCTTCACTGCCATTGCTGTGGGAAAGCTGGCTCAGGGTCATAGGTAACTCTTCAAAGAGTGTGAAAATCAGGGTCTTATATGAAATCGGTGCCTTTTAGAAGGTTGGTATAATAAGTGAGCTGAGTTTGTCAAACTTTGTTCAGGCTAAGAACAGGGAGGACCCCACTACTTTGGGTTCTGAGATCTTCCACAGGTGTGGCAGTCTCTTTCAACCCATTTGAGGAAATCTGGGAACATGGTAATAACTGAGGAACACACACACACACACACACACACACACACACACACACGCTATCCTCTGTGGGTGATTCAGTTTGGTTCTGTAAGGATTTCCTCAGATGCGCCAGCCAGTTTTCCATTGCTATGACAAAATATCCAAGAAAATAAGCTTTAAAATGTGAAAAGGCTTATTTCAGTCAGTGATTTCAAAAGTTTTATCCCACTGTTACTTGACCCTGTCACTTTCAGATCAGTGTGACAGAGAGCAGGTGTTAGACTGAAACCACTCACACTGTAGAGATTGAGAAGCAACAGGATAAAGGAAAGGGACAGAGTTCCAGTATGTCTTTCAATAACACCCTGGCAGTGATGTAATCCCTTCCACTACACCCACCTCCTGAAAGACTCACTGTTCCTAACACTGCCAACCCTGGGTATCAAGTCACGAGAGTTCTGGGAGAGTATGAAAGACCCAAGTGACAATGTGAGCTTGACTTTCATTTCTATGAATACAAGTAACCTTGATAAGACATATACACTGAGGCCAGAGACACGGCACCATCAATACAGTGTTGGCTTCATAAGCAAGAGGCCTGATTATGGATCCCCAGCACCCATGCAAACAACTTGGGATGGTAGTACATGTCTGCAGTCCCAGAGCCATGGAGGCAAAGGCCAGAGCATCCCTGGGATCATAGCCATACAAGTGCCTATAAGCTTCAGGTTCAGAGAGACACCCTATCTCATAGACTAATGTGAAACAATTGAAGAAGACACCTGGAATCAAGCTCTCAGGTCTACACACACACACACACACACACACACACACACACATAGCACCCACACACAAAACACACACCCAGTTTATGTACATGAGAACCATGACAAATTTTACGGCACTGATCTCAGCATTCATAGTCCAATCCAGTCCCTGAGCAGGTAGATATTTCCAATGCAGAAACTACGAGATGGAATTAGTTCTGTCCCAGCTACAAAAACCCAAAGGAAAAGGAAGATGCTATCCTTGTACTTGACCCCCACACTACTGGCGAAACTATTAAGGCATCTTTGAAGTGATTCTTTAAATAGAAAAGCAGTTAGAAAAGCAGGCAAAGGTGTCCTCACCAGAGTGTTTCCCATCCTATGAGAACCTGTCCAAGGCTAGGAAATCCCTCCGTATAGGGCATTCTGAGGCTGACACCAGAGGTGTGTTTACATTGACAGTCACACTGAGCAAAATCCCCACATCATATCTGAAGAAGCCACAGCAAGCAAGAGGTCTTTATTTCAGAGCCCTGTGGCATTAGATAAAAGGCATTTTAAATGGTTTTCACACTCCAGCCTTATGGGGCCTTCACAGTCTTTAGGGGCTTCCCTCCTTGCTTCAGGATGACAGGGGTCAGTGGGATGTCAGTGGGATGCTTTAGATGCTTGAGCCCTGACAAAAAGGATGGGTCCTCATTCATTCCTTATCCACAACTGTCATCAAAGCACAAATCATGCTAGAGACAAAATAGTTTTTTCCTGCATTCCTGATAAGTTCATGAAAGCATAAACCTTCTTCATTGTTCTGGAGTCCTGAGCATACTGACTGAGCTCCCTCCAAAACCATCTAATTCAATTACCTAAACCTAGATGCAGGTAACTGTGAATGGGGAAACCTGAGGACCCGGTCCCAGAAGCACAGTGTGACTCTGAGCTCAGATATTATTTTTCTAATGCACCACACTGTGTCTCCATTTCAACTGCCTGTCAATAAAATATCCACCTAGCCCTTGGTTTTAAAGAGCTCCAAGTAAAAAAGGAGTACTTTCAATGCTTCCCCTAGGAGCTAATGGCATACATCTTAAAAAAAAAATTTGCCTACGATGGTTTCAGCATCCCAGGCATGATAAATTGCACACCCTTGGCAAAGTACTCAATGCATGCTCTAATTAATTAGCTGAGCAAAACACAAGGCATATTGGACCAGAAACAAAGAACGAGACTTCAGAGTTCATGATAAAGTTTTGTGAATTAGCTTCCAAAGAAATGTAATTGCCTCTGGTACTTTGCTCCTCCCCCTCTATTTCATTCTGCAAAGACATTACAAGCCTCTACATTCCTCTAGGCCTTTCAGGTTGCCTCTGAAGCTCCTCTCTCTGAAGTAACGTGCTTCTTCCCTGGCTGGTAGGATTCTCCCATCTACAGACACATCCGGCGCTTCCTCCAGTATGTCCAATTCACAGACAATTAGTTCAAACTAAAAACATAATCTGCTCCGGATAATTGACTCTATGTGAAGGCAGTGTTTCTTGTTTGTTTGTTTGTTTTTTCAAGGAAAGGCAAATGGCAGTTTGGGCTTCACAGATTTCCATATTACAGGATTATTTCTTGGTTCAAATTGAAATCCCTCTTTACATCTGTTTGGTCATCACCATCAATTCTGATGGTGAAGGAAGAGGCAAAATAACCAACAACATAACACCGTACTTTATCAAAGTGTGGAATATGAATGGAAATATTCTAAAATGTTACTCAAATCCAGCAGTCAATAAAGTGGTTGCCATGCAAGCATGAGGACCTCGGTTTGATTCCTGGCAAATACATGAAAAGTTAGATGTGGTGGCATGTTTTTACTCCCAGCATTGGGGACATAGAGACCGGAGGATTCCTGGGACTCACTGGCAAGCCAGCTCCAGGTCAGTTGAGAGACAGAATCTCAAAAAATGTAAGGTGGAGAACTCCCAGAGAGGATCAATACCTCGGCCTCTCTTAGACAGGGTTTCTACTGCTGTGAAGAGACACCATGACCACAACAGCTCTTATAAAGGAAAACATTAAGTTGGGGCTGACTTACAGTTTCAAGTCCATTATTGTCATGGTGAGAAGCATGACAGCATGCAAGTAGACATGGTGCTAGAGAAGTCACTGAGATTTCTTTATCTTGGTCCATAGGCAACAGGAAGTGAACTGTGACACTGGGCATAGCTTGAGCATATGAGACCTCAAAGCCTACTCTCACAGGGACACACTTCTTCCAACAAGGCCATATCCCCTCCAACAAGGCCATACCTCCTAATAGTGCCATCCCTACAGGCCAAACATTCAAACGTGTAAGTCTATGGGGCCATACCTGTTCAAACCACCATAGTCTCCATATGCAAGCACCATATACACTTGCACAAACATGCACTTACCCACACACATACAAATATTAATTAGTATAATATTAATTTCCTATCATAGTGCAATCCAGAACTCTACAGTCTCTTATCAAAGACATAGAACTAAAATAAGGGTCAATTTATTTCTGCCAGGTAGATATGGACAAAAGTTTAGCACATTCCCCATATGTTCATAAATGTATAAATTGGCATGACTCTCTGGAAAGCTCATTGGCAGTATGCTGAAGTTATTTGACCCTGTAAGTTCTCTCCCTAAGTTGATTCCAGGAGGTTACCCAGAGACCCTCTTAGCTGTGCTTGCATCACTCCGAAAGAATACCCAATAGACACAACCTGAGGGCGGAGAGGGTTTGTTCTGCCTGCACTTCCAGATCACAGTCCACCATTGAGGGAACTTAGGGCACAACCTGAAACAGAAACCAAGGAGGAATGCTGCTTCTTGGCTAGCTTACAGGCCCCTGCTCCCCTGGCTTTCTTGTATAGCCCAAATGGACCTGCATAGGGAGGGCACCACCCACAGGGGGCTGCGCCTTCTTCCTACATCAATTAGCAATCAAGAAAATGCTACCCAGACTGCCCAGAGGCCAGAGACCTAGGTAATTCTTCAGTTGAGAGACCCTCCTCCCCTAGGTGACCTGAAGTTATCAAGATGACAATAAGCACTAATCAGGACAAAGGAGAAAGGCGAGGTCAGAAGGAACAGCTCCAAGGCAGAGGGAGTGCAAGACAGCAGGTGTGTACATCAGGAAGCAGAGACCACAGCCTGAGTCAGAAGCAGAGAGAACCTTCCAAGAGCGCCCCCTGGGACCTAGCCAGAGCCCACCTCCCAAGCCCAAACAGCCTTCAACCGGCAACCATACGGTGAGGTAACCTTCCAAACTCAAGCGAAAACAAGAACCAACAGAGACTTCTCCACCCCGGGGTTTGTCTGTGTGGTTTACATAAGTAGGAAACGTGGAGGGAAATGCTCGACTTAGAAAGAGAAGTTCAGATCAGTTACATTTTATCCACAGAGTTAACGAAACATAATGTTACTTAAAATGGTATTTAAAATGATAATTAGATGTGGATAATATGCTCAAATGGGAGGAGTCACAAATGGCCTTTTAAATATAAAAACTTTTTCCTTCAATTTGTAATAGCAAAAAAAGTACAGCTCTTTCCATTCAAAGCATATTTCTAGTGAATGAGTCCCACAACATATTGAATATTTTAAGTGCTTCTTAATTATAATGGACTTAAAAAATAAGCCTGGTTGCTGGTTACTAAATGGGGAAACACACTTGATGAGTTTCGTCCGTTGTTACTAATAGTTTCAGAAAGACTATTAGTTTTAGAGGCCTCAGTTCTGGGCCAAAGTGAGAAACCAGCCTCACATTTGACAAATCTCGTTTTAAAACAGACAAAGAAAAGTCCCGATAAAACCAGGATCATGAAAAAGTCATTTGCCTAGCCCTCCCATTTGTGTCCTGTCCAGCCCTCGCTTCCTCTCCATCTGCCTCATAACAAGAGTCATAATCCTCTTTTTATGATACCACCATAAAAGACATCAATAGAACAAAAAACGCATTGCTCTTGGTAATAATAGTATTTGTTATGGAAATGGTAGGGGTGTTCCTACCTAGGTGCAATCCTCTTTAATTAAGTCTTGTCATAGAATACATTTTCAAAACATCTAAATCAGATACAACAGAGTCATGAACTTGCTGTCATGGGGAAAAATGCACCTAGGGGATTAAGCCTAGGCCTGAATCAATTTTCTTATTAAGAGCCTGGATGGCTCAAGACATTTGTACCGGAAGCAAAGCCAAGCCTCTGGCCTTAAGTTCAAGCCTGGCAGACTGAGTGCTTTTAAGGCTTAAGAGATAGGGAAGTGCCCAGCTTCCCTCAGGCACCTGATCTCTGTGATGCCCACAATTCCAAAACACCCCCTTAGGCTCTCTATATCTATATCCATGATGTACTTGAACCACAGGCAGAGAGACAGAGCAGGCATCCTGTGAGCTTATCACATAAACCAGGTTCCAAGAAGGATACAGACACAGGAAGTTGTGACAGTGAGGACATTGACCAAATGCAAAGAGGGAAAACAGCTGTCTTTCCCAGTACTGGATGTGTTTAATAGTGGCTTTTAGTAGAGTGAAGAAACAGAAGCAATATAAAAAGAGGGCGGGGCAAAATACAGAACCGCTGATAGTGTTTCTTCCATTATACTCTCAAAATGAGATTTCTTTTTTAATAGCCACGAAGACAGTGCCCAAGTGTTTAGAGTTGGCACGGGTTTGATGAATAGTGTGAGTGTTTGCCTTTTAACTTTTCTATATAGTCATAACTTCCTATAATGAACAGATTTAAGAGATGGCAAATGAGGAAAAATTGCTGCATTGTGTTTCAAAGAGCCAGTCAGATGGTCTGGAGAAAGCCTAGTAATGAATGTGGGCTTAGAAAATGCTTTGGTTGAGGGCAACTTGTGTCTGTGCTGGCCTGTTGGGTTGTAAAGCAACGCACACAGCAGAGGCCGTCTACATGGAACTATTCCCTGTGAACTGAATTATTCCCTCCTATGGGGAGGCTCTTTGAGACTCAGGAAGAGAATGAAAATTTTACTGTTCAGTAAAGAAAGCACATAGATGATCTCAGGGAGGACCAGTAAGTTAAGAGATTCATAAAGGCCTGCAGTCACAAGGTTATACAAACACAAACAATTGCCAGGGAGACAACAGTGAGCATTTTTAAGTTGGCATCTCCTGGACCAAATCTAGCTTAGACCAGGGCTGATAGCCTAACACCTCTTTCTCCAGATGCCTGGACATGGCGTCTAAAGAACTACATCCATCCTCTATCTTGCATGGCAGCACTCTGCCTTCACCCATGATCCCATCCCCATCCCCGCAGTGAGCATGAATCATCCAATTGGTGGTTTCTAGGCCCTGACATGGCACCTGTGCTCCCGCAAGTCTAGTTCATGGTGGGCTTTTCTGGGTCTGAGGGCGATCAGAGAGAATGCTCACATCTGTTCTAGAGGAAGGATGAAGAATGACCATCTAGTTTAACTGTTCCCAGGTTGCTCCCATCCTGGAGCCAGCATGCTCCATGGGGAACACATTGCCACCTCCCTCTGGGGACATCATAGTTTGAGACTAAGCAAAGGCAGGTTGTCAAAAGGTCAGTCAACATACAGGTTCAACTCAGTTCTCAGTTCCTCCAGCCCTGCTATTGAATGCCTATTACAGGGGGAATGTGAACCAGCATATATTGACCTCAGATAGAGTACTGACATCAAACCAAAGAAGTAATTCTACAAAAGTCTAATTTAGTGAGCTTACAGAAATGTAGGTGGCATGCTACTTAAAGAAGATGGTAACCCAAAGACAGCTATTTTACCAAGAAGGCCACTCCAGCCTGGGTGATCACTCAGGAAAACAGCATTCTTGGAGCTCCTTGCATGACTTGCAATCTCTTCTCTCCAGCAATTTTGACCACTTACATCACCCTAAGGAGGGACCCTGTGAAACATTTGCATTTCAGATGGGCTCTGAGACCTGTAAGTTTCCATTACTTTCTGGACCTTGGGAATTTCCTGTGTTTCCTGAGTCTTAGGAGTCTCCCTCCAGGAAAGAATGTATCAATTCGAAGGAAATAGCAAAGAAATAGCATCATTTCTGTCTTTGCTGCCTTAGTTTACACCCAACAGCTCAGCCCAGACAGAACCCAGACCAGTCGCTCTTAACCTGAGCATTTCAAACCCCCCATTTATTTCTATGCTTGCTTGGGACCAGCTGACAGGCTCTTTAAAGCAAGAGGCAATATTGCTTCCCCATTTACCAACTGGTTAAGTCAAGACAAAGACAAATTAGGTAATTATCTTTTCCTTCTGCCATAACTCAAGGCTATAGCTGACATCTGGACCAACCTCTGGGACTTATAATGCCATTGTCAATGGGTCTCAATGAAGCCATTCTGGTAGCTAAAGAGATGGTCTCTACAAAATAAATTAAAAAAACAGAAAGCATAGCACAACCTTTGTTGTTACCAGATGCTAGAAGCAGTCCCAGGTTACAGGTGCCTATCCTCTGCTAGGCCCTCATGGATTACACAGACAAATGCCACCTTGCTTTTGTAGCCTCCAGTGTTTGGGTCTGGAGGTCCCTGTGCCACCACACACAGGATGGTGCCAGAGCACTAGGCACTGGTGACACCAGGAACAGGTTCCAGGGTTGGAAGTTTCCAGAAAGGGTGACATTTCAATCTTACTCCCACTTTCTGGCTCTCCTCAGTGATCAGTCACAATACCTCTGATGAGATGTGATGTGTTGTTAGTAACCCGCTTAGTGTCTGCCACCATCCTAATGTGGGTAATGATAAATACTTTATCAAGAATGACAAGTGTAAGACTTGAAGCAAAACGGTGGGTGCAGAAACATCTCCTCAAGAAGGGCTCCTGGGAAACACCACAGGGAGAGCAGCAATGGCTGTGGGAAGAGAAGGGAGTAAGGGGCAACAGAGTGGGTGAAGTTTAATCCCCAGACATCTCTGACAGCCAGGGATGAGTTAGTTCATCTGTGGTGAGCAAGGTATTCATTTAACATCTCCTGCCAGACACTGACTGAGAGCTTTGGGAGGGGCTGGTTATGATGTGGGATTCCCCTATGCATGCTGTGAATATGTTTTATTATCATTGGTTAATAAAGAAGCTGCTTTGGCCTGTGGCAAGGCTGAATAGAGCTAGGCGGGAAAACTAAACTGAATGCTGGGAGAAAGAAGGCAGAGTTGGAGAGACACCATGTCACTGTTGAAGGAGACAGACAAACTGAAACCTTATCAGTAAACCATGAGCCTCATGGTAAAGTATAAAATAATAGAAATGGGTTAATTTAAGATGTANGTGAATATGTTTTATTATCATTGGTTAATAAAGAAGCTGCTTTGGCCTGTGGCAAGGCTGAATAGAGCTAGGCGGGAAAACTAAACTGAATGCTGGGAGAAAGAAGGCAGAGTTGGAGAGACACCATGTCACTGTTGAAGGAGACAGACAAACTGAAACCTTATCAGTAAACCATGAGCCTCATGGTAAAGTATAAAATAATAGAAATGGGTTAATTTAAGATGTAAGAGTTAGTTAATAGGAAGCCAGACCTAATAGGTCAAGCAGTGTTTTAATTAATATAGTTTCTGTGTGATCATTGGTACTCCCCAAAACCCTGAGGATGTTCCTGCTAGAGAGGTAGCTACTAAACAGGAAGTAAGAGAAGACTGTGCACAACTAAGGTCAGTGATGGACTTGACTTAAACCTCCAGCTCTTGTAGTCACAGACCAAAATAGGTGTTTCCTGTGTGTTTCCTGATTTACTCTCTACAGGGAGTATTGCCACTCATATTGCACAAGAATGAGTTAAAGTTGTCAGGCTGGATCACAAACCCAAAGATGCCCCTCTGATTATGGCCAATAGTCAGGATACACACTAGGATATAGATGACACCAAAAGAAGGTATTCTCTTCACCAGTCAAATATTGCCAGAATAACACAGAGAGTTTCCAGATTGTAGTTGGGTGTGGTAGTTTGCATGAATAACCCCAACACTCAAGAACCTATGACAGAAGCATAACTACATGTTCAACACCAGCCTAGACTACATAGCACATTCAAGGCTAGCCTGGGCTAGTCAGCTGCTATCTCAAACAATCAAAAACAAGATTTTCAAAAAGGACAGGAACCCTTTATTAAGTGAAAATTTGAGCTATATTGTATGAATACTATGGTCTTGGGTATATTTCAGAAAGTCTAAAAAGCTTGGAGATGAATATCAAGATTTCAGATGATAATTCCTGAGAGCTGTATTTTATAGTCATTTTTCTTAACTTACCTTATATTTATAATAAACACATAACTTTCATGAAAATAACTATATTTTTTTAAAAATCATAGGGCTCTGGAGGAGCATTCATTGCTATCTGAACTATGGCCATCCTTAGACAATCAAAAAAGAAAATAAGCAAGACTTTGATATATTTTAGACATTAAAAAATATAGTCAGGTCATATTACTTACATAATATAATTTAGCTTTTCTCTTAATGGAAATCCAAGATGTCATTCCTATTGTTGTTCATGTAACATGTGTCTCTGACATTGTGTGGCACACATTGCTATGATCAACCCCAGTGTGATGTCACCTATGAGAAAACACTCTCAATAACTCACTCTGCAATAATAATTGCTTTACAAGAACACTGTAGAAACATAACCTTTAGAATCTGACAAAGATTCCAGACTAATGTTAGAGAGAGCATCACACATAAAATCCATCCAGAGTGTCACTTGGAGTCATGTTGTTAAAACAACAAATATAAGCGAGAGGCATATGTGCCCCATGGTGTCATTCATAGGATAGTACAGAGTGGAAACAATGAAATTCAGAATGCTTCAGCATATGACCGTGAACTTCTGCTGCAATATATGATGTATTTGAGATGGCTGCTATGCTTGAAACTTGGTTATGCATTTCTCTTTCACAAAGAGGCAGGGTATCAAATCTGAGGACCTTCCCTGTGCTGACAAATAGCTTTTCTGATGTGTTGGCAATGTTTGTATATATATTATACACATTTAATCTGACCCTACAAGATTAAGAGTAAGAAAGTAACTGCTTTCTCTGAAGAGATCTGTGTACTCAAGAGCACTTTAAAAACCATTCCTGTCCCTTTGCGATGCTTCTGGCCAATACAGTCAGTGTACACAGCAGGCAGTATAACCGTAGTCACATGTTCACACTTAAACCGAGATCTCTAGCAATGCTTAAGAATCTTCCAGGGAAGTTTCAATGGGTTAGGGACACATTTATTTAAAGATGTAGGAATGAAATATCTTCCAATTAGTTTGCAAGAGTAACTGCCTGACACCAGGAAGATGGAAATTTACTAGACCAATTTCAACAGAGCCCAATGCATAATTGGTGGGTGGCATTGAAAAATGAGAATCATGATTGAGTAAATACAGCCACCAATGCCATTCTTCCGTTGGGATCAACATCTCTTTGTAAGAAATCCTTTAGAACCCTGGAAGCCATTAAAACTAAAAATATTTCTTAAAACTAAACTTAGAAGTTCAATACCTCACCATATCAAGTGTCAAAATTTCATAAATAATGAAGGATATTTTATCTTAATACTTACTTACACTATTATTAATAACTCCAGTATTAGAAATGAAAGTAACAAAGAAAAATAATTTTAACTCAGGCAATTTAGGGTACTATCAGTATTATATTTAAATTAAACTTGAAAAGTTCTATATTTGTATATATAAAACAATAATATGTGTATTATATCTATATTTTACAAATCACAATATATACACTTAGCATATTAATATATGCAAATTCAGAAATTTATATAAGGGCTGAGACTGTGGTTCAGTTGGTAGCACACTTGCCTAGCATGCAGAAAGCCCTGGGTTCAATCATCAACACCCTGTAAACTGAGCATGTAAACATCCATGCTCCTAAGTTTCCCTCTGTACTTTGAACCTTGCTATCCCTGGTCTAGAATATTCTTCTGGCACCTGCTCATGTGCCAAGCCCTCCTGTTTCCTTTCAGAAAATCCCCAAAGGCTTTACCAATATCTCTCCATAGATCCCTCAGACAGAAAACATCCCAATAAATATTTTTAGGTTACATTGTTATGTAATATTTTTTATATCCCCAGAGAGGCTGTATTTTTGCACCTGAGGACTTCATTCTAGAGTTTAATATAAGAAGCTGATACTTATCCCAAGACTGGGACTGAGGAACAGCTATGAAATTACAGGAGAGCTGTCAGCTCCAGTTTGCAAAGCTGATTGGCATCCAATAATCAAAATTAAACTTAGCTTCTTCAATGCCTATTTAAGCCTGCTGTTCCTAAACTGACCATTAACTACAAACCTGTTTATTAAGAGGACATGGTATTAGGCAGGAGTGGGTGCCTCCAGGTGATGCTAAGGGAGAAGGGAGGTGGTGAATATGACAAAAACACATTGTATGAAATTCTCAATGAGTTTTTAAAAGTGTTATATTAAAATATTTTATGCTATTTCATATTTACTACCTCTCTTACTGTTACCTATTTTTATTTATTTATTGAGAATATAATATATTAATACTATATTTTCATTATCCCCACTACCTTCTTCCAACTTTTTATCTGGCCCCCCTCAAGTCGTCAACTACATGCTCATTTATTCTTTTGTTTTAGATACATGTACAGACAGAAAGATGACACACACCATTTGTGTATATATATATATATATATATATATATATATGGAACCTGTTACATTCATTTAGCATTGTTCATATGTATTTAATTTAAAGCTGACCTCTTAGGATAACATACAGTGGCCTTGACCCTGGAGAAGACTTACTCTCCCTTGTTCAGAAACCATAGATTGCTTATAACTCTCCAACTAGAGGTAGAGCCCTTAGAGAATTCTTCCACATATGTTTGTTTGTCAACTAGTACTGTCATTTCCCGGATCTTGTTTAGACAACTATATTGTTGAGATGTCCTAAGAACAGCTTCCCTGTCATATATTGAAGACACAATCTCCCTGCAGACATCCTGGTCCCCAATGATTAATTATGAGGAGCATATTTTTGGACATAATATAAGATTGAAATTATGTACTCATTTGAGAACTACCTTTGATATTCATACTTCGTCTCCTGGGCCCAATATTCAGAAAAGAATGATGTAATGACTTCCCAGGAGCACTCTGTACAGAGCATTGCTTATCTGTTGCAGTGTCTAATAGAGTGAGGATACCATACCACAGAGAAACCATTTTTATATCATCTATGTCCCCCTATGCGTTTACCAACATTACAAGTCACAGAATTTCTTACAAACCACCAAAGCCATTGCTTGAAAAGGTTAACTCTTCAGGACCAAGGACAGAGCTCACAGGAGGTCAGAAAATGCAAGTTAGGATCCAGTTTAATTAAAATATTTCATAATTCCCTGCCTTGTGGAGTGTAGATTCGAAGACTAAGCAACACAACACAAGGCTCTCTAAGTATCCTGAATATGGACAGAGTGGGGACACAGCACACAGGTGCAATATCACGTGGCTCTGGCCATCAGTCTGGTCCAGAGACTGGTCCCCTGCTGATCTTGGCAGATCTTTGGAAATTTGCCTGTCATACCCAATCATACAAACAGACAAGCTAAGACCTGTTTGCAACATAGGATTGAAAATATTACAGATATTATGATTCTCATTTTGCCTTGGGCTACATCTTTCCAGATTGAATTGAACAACAGGATAGCTATTACACTGGCCTCTTTCAGCACTGTGCTATAATGAGATGGTTTGGGGCACTGTTAAAAGTTAAATCAGTCGATAAATAAAATATTAAAATCACTAGAGAAGTGACCCAATGTACAAGATATCAACACTGTAAGCTCTACAACAGGCCATGAACATGAATTTTAGTGAAGCCATTGACACAAGATGGGGGAGCTCTGCCATGAACTTTGCAACTAAGCTGGGGAAATGCTTTCTGGAAACTCCATCTGCCCTCTTACTACAGCTGTGTCATGAGATCCACACTGATAGCTGTCTCCAGTTGTGGACACTGGAGAGACTTCTTGGGGAATCCAGAGGAGTTGGATGACCAGAGTTTTGATGTGGGATTCAGAAAAGGGGAAATGATGTGAGAAATCCTTCTGTATATGTGTTGCTTTTATTGGTTAATAAATAAAGCTACTTTCAGCCAATGTCTTAACAGAGTAAAGCCAGGCAGGAAATCTGAACAGAGATGTAGAGAGAGAATAACTGGAGTCAGGGAGAAGCCATGTAGTCTCTGAAGAAACCAGACACCAGTCAGAATCTTACTGGTAAGCCACAACCATATGGTGAGACACAGGTTAACAGAGAAGGGTTAATTTAACATATAAGAGCTATCTAGAAATATGCATAAGCTAATAGACCAAGCAGTGTTGTAATAATATAGTTTCTGTTTGATTATTTCAGGTCTGGGTGGCTGGGAAATGAACAAGCAGTCTCCAACAACAGATTGGCGTGCCAACGTGTGCCAGCTAAATCCACATAAAACCTGAGAAAGCTTGGAAAGGAATTCTAGACACACACACACAAAAAAAAACCCAAAATTTCGCTGCCCTTTTTTTTTCAGATGGATTCTGTTTGCTGGCAGCAAGCAGGGGCACCATGGCTCATCCTTCCTGACTCAATGGTAGCACCAAAAAAAAGTGTGGTTTCAAAACAGTGGCTTCCTGGTTTGTGCTAGTTGCAGGAACAGCTCTGGCTCTTTCAGGAGGCCAAGCACTTAAATGGGGTCTGTGAGCAGTGTGTTACAAATTGCTTAATGGTGACACAGACCCACTGCAACCTTGGAGCTGGAGCAGTGTGCATGGCTCTCAGAGACAGCAAACATGCCTCTGCAATGTTGGACTGGTGGAGTCAACATGAAGGAACACAGATTTGGGCCTAGCCACACCCAATTAACATTTTTCAAAATAAAAGCACTCCCAGTCAGAAAATAATTACAGATATCCAATAAAGACAGATTCAGACAGAAATAAACATCTGAACAGGTCACAGTGTGGTTTTAAAATGTATGTAGGCTTTTGAGAGAGAAGAAAAAGAATATAGAAACAATAAAACAAAGTCTTTAAAGAGACAGAGTGCAGGTAGTCATAAACTAAAGGAGTAAAGAAAAATAAGCCATGTAAAGATGAAAAATACACAGAGAGTCTGGATTATCTATATTATTGTGTTTTCTTTGAATTTTTGGCTGTGAATGAAATAAATACAGAAAGACATTTCATTGTACATGTAAACTAAACCAACATATATGCTTTAAAGTTATTTTGACTTCAAAATTTGGGCCTAAGGATATGTTGCTTTGGAAAAGAGGTTCTGATTTTGTTTCCACAGAGGATGACAACCTGTGGATTTCTTCCAGACTATTGTGGTTTTATGGAATAAGGCTCCCTGAAAGGTCTCCATGAACCCTAAAAAATACTTCACCCAACTAAAAGCAGGAAACACTTTAGAGAGAACTATGCCCAAATTACCTAAATGATTGTTTATAAATGTTTATTTACATTTAAAGTGGGATATGATATAGAGATGATTACTTTGTATTTGTATGGATCTTGGTTTATTGATACAAACTCAAGGTTAATTTTGTTATATGTATATTTCTACATGGCCTCTCCCTGACTCCACCTACTTTCTCTATATATATCTTTTCCAGCCTGGCTACATTTTGTTAAGCTATGTACCTGCCAGAGGAGAAAGGCACAAGCTGCCAGCTGGAACCTTGCCAGAAGGCCACAACCTCATGGTGATGCACAGATTAATAGAGATGGTTTAATTTAAGATATAAGAGCTAGCAAGAAATATGCATAAGCTAATGGGCTAAGCAGTGTTGCAGTAATACAGTTTCTGTGTAATTATTTTGGTTCTGGGCAGCCGGGAAATGAACAAGCAGTCTCTGCCAACCGGGTTTCGGCCATCAATCATTCCATTTCCTGTTAAATAAACCATGATGCATTGCAAGCAATCCATGCTGTTTGTCCAACATATTCTCTTTTCTCTCTCTCTCTCTCTTCCTGTTATGTTCCACTAGACTTACCTACTTACTTGTCAACACTGTGTCCTTCAATGTGAGTTCAAACTCCATTCCCTCTAAGAACATTCTTAGATGACTATGCTGGAATCATCTTTTCACATTTGGTCCTTCCTCCCGTGATTTGTGGTGTGTGCATCTGACGAACCCCCCCCCAGTTTGACGTGAATTACAGTAGATTGTGTAGACAGTATCACTGTCTTATATAGATTCTCCTAGACCCATATCCTGAGACAGTGATTCAGGAGAATAAAGGTTAGAAATGCAGGCTAGAGACACCAAGGAATAATTCAGCAACAATACTTGATTCCAGAGGCACACATTGAGAAATGATTTCCAAACACAGTCAGAACCACCTGTATAACATACAGTGGAGCTTAGATGTATATATCAATTCCTCTAATGTGTAGTTCAGTTGGTAGAGCATGAGACTCAGTCTCGGGATTGTGGGTTCAAGCCCCACATTGGGCACCAAATTTAGCACGATTAAGAAAAATGCAGAGACAGATATTGGGGTTCCACCTGAAGATGAGAAAAGCAAAACAGCCAGTCACTGACTCTTACCTCTACTTCAGTCTGATGGTAATCCTGCCTCCAGGAATCTCAGAATGAGACTGTGTGTGTAAACTGTCTCATTTTATATTCCTCTCTAGTGCTGGGATTAAAGGCATGCACCACTACAACCCAGATTCTATGGCAAGCTAGTGTGGCTACTGGGATTAAAGGTGTGTCTCACAACTTCCTGGTCTGTAAGGTTGACCAGTGGGGCTGTTTTACTCTTTGATCTTCAGGCAAGTTTTATTTATTAAAATAAAAATGAAATATCACTAACATTTGAGCCAGACATGGTGGTGCCCACCTATAATCCCAGAACACTGGAGTATGAGGCAAAAAAAAAAACCCTGTAAATTCAATGCAAGCACAGGTGCCAAGCAAGCCCCAATTTTTCCACATATTTCAGTAAACCTCTGATCTCACAGGCAACTATACTTGGAGACTGGGATTTTAGGAGGTCATGGAGTTAGATGAAGATGATATGCTAATCTCAGTGAACTACTGATCACATAAGAGTAAGAAAGGGGCTGGGTGGTGGTGGCGCATGCCTTTAATGCCAGCACTTGGGTGGTAGAGGCAGGCAGATCTCTGTGAGTTTGAGGCTAGCCTGGTCTACAGAGCAAGTTCCAGGACAGGCTCCAAAGTGCTACAGAGAAACCCTGTCTCAAAAAAAAGTGTAATAAAGTTGTGTATACATACTCAATGGAGTGGAAGGGTTACATGAGGGCTGATCCAGAGAACAACCATAAGCCAGACCGAAAGCCCTCCTAGAACCAGCCATACTAGTGCCCTAGTTTTCCAGGCTCCAAAACCATGGGACATTACCATGTATATTGAATTCCTTAGTTCCCTGGTGCTATTCCTTATAGCAGCCCCAAGCTGACAAAGGCAACAGCAGATCATGAAAGTTGAAAGCTGGCTGGAGTGTACAGGAAGGTCAGAGGACTGTGAGAGAGGCACCTCAAAATTCAGACTTGGCTCGGTCACAAGCTTTGGAGCCCAGATATCAATGTGAGACAGAGACAACAAGGTGATGTGCACCACCCCCAGGACCACCCAATAAGAAAGGGAAGCAAAGTTTAGTGAGAGCTTACTATATGTCATACTTTACCAGAATATTTAAAGGTTAATTATCTTTAACATGTTATGTGTACATGCCTGCTTGTCTGTATGTGCATCATATATGTTCAGGTGCCTGTGGAGGCCAAAAAAGGGTGTCAGATCCCCTGAAAACTGGAGTTACAAAGAGATGTGATCTGCTTGATATGGGTATTGGGAACTGAACCTGGGTCCTCGATAAGAACAACAAGTACTCTTGACCATTGGGCCATCTCTTCAATCCCATGCCAGCTATTTTTAAAACAACTTTATTAAGGTATCATTTACATACAAAAAATACACTTTTGAAGGGCACCATCTACAAATCCAACCATCATGCCCTCCCGGGAAGCCACAATCAAGAGATGAAAACAGTTCAATCACTCCAAGATTATTCTGAAGGCTGGGGAGATAACTCAGTGAGTAAGCCAATCAAGGCTGGGAGATAACTCAGTGAGTAAGCTAATCAAGCTTGGGGATCTGAGGCCAAATCCCCAGAACTTTCATGAAAGTCAGAGGTGGTAGTGCATTCCTGTAACTTGGTACTGGGAAGACCAAGGCATGCAGATTCTTGAAGCTCATTGGCTAGACAGCCTAGCCAAACTAATGAACTTCAGGTTCAACAAGAGACTCTGTCTGAAATAAAAGTGGATACTGTTAGACTCTCTCTCACTCTCTCTTTCTCCCTCTTCCTCCCCCCTCTCTCTTTCATACACACACACACAAACACACACACACACGCACACACACACACAAATCCCTTGGACCCTTTCCTAATGAGCTCTCTTGCCTGGAACTAGGTCATCACTATCTACTAATTATCTGTGTCTTTCCTGGAATGTCTATGAAATCACAGAAGGGACAAAGTACGGTTTTCTGTGTTTGGCTTCTTGTTCTCAACATAACACCTTTATTTATATTTATTACATTTTTATTAAGTGTGTGTGTGTGTAGATGCATGTTTGCCACAATGTACATGGGAAGGTCAGAGAAGAACTTGCAGGATTTGACTCATGCTTTCCACCATGCGGAACCACGGGATCACACTCAGGCTTTCAGTCTTGGCAGCAAGTGCATTTACTCGCTGAGATGTCTTGCTGTTGGCCACATTGCTACATGTGTCAGAAGCCAATTTTCTTCACTGCTGAATAGCTAGCTGCATTGATTGAATGTGGAGGTGCTATCAAGAAACAATGGAAGTTACTTCCAGATAAACACATGCTAAGCAGAAAATAAATCAAATATAAGATCACCATCATAATGTACATGCATAGTTCATCAAACATTGAATCTGAACAACATGGAACGTTATAGGAGTTATCTATGTGATTGTGTGGCTGCTTGAAAGCTATTGTTTGCAGACATGGTATAATGCTACATGTGACCAGAACAAAAAAAAATCAAAATTTAAAGTATGGATTCTACCAAATATGTATTGTTTTTTATCATTTAAATTAAGTTAAAAATAATCTTTAAAAACTTAAAAAATTCATTGATGAACTATTATAAGTTTAGGACCTTTAGTGCCACAATTTGTTTATTCATTGACCTGTTGATAGACTCTGGGCATGCTCCAAGTTGGTGCTATTGCTATTGAAAGCTGTTGTCAATTAAATTCATTTATTTACTGTGTGTTTGCTATGTATATGCTAATGCACACACCTATACAAATGCATAGACCAAAGAAAGACATAATGTGTTCTGATCTATCACTCTCTACCTCATTCTCTTGAGACAAGGTCTTTCACTGAACCTGGAGCAGAGACAACAGCTAGCAAGCCCCAAGTAATTTTACTTTCTTTTCCCACACCCAGAGATGTTGGGGTTACAGTTGAACATGCACAGCTATGCCTGGCTTTTTTCAATGGGTGCTGGGAATTTGAACCTTAGTGTTCATGAATTCTTACCCACTGAGCCATTGCCTCTGCTTGTACCACACATTTTTAATTTACCTTCTTTAAGTCTATTGACTACTCAACAGCAGAAAATGGTGTGGAATTTCCCTCTGTATGCTGTGTTTAACATTAATGAATAAAGAAACTGCTTTGGACTTATAGCAGGGCAGAACTTAGCTATGTGGGGAAAACTAAACTGAATGCTGGGAGGAAGAAGGGCAGAGTCAGAGAGAGGCCATGGAGCCACCTGAGACAGATGCTGGGAACTTTACCTGGTAAGCCACAGCCATGTGGTGATATACAGATTAATAGAAATGGGTTAAATTAAGAAAAGAGTTAGCCAATAAGAAGCTAGTGCTAATGGACCAAGCAGTGATTTAATTAATATAGTTTCT
This sequence comes from Ellobius talpinus, assembly GCA_001685095.1. Classification (NCBI taxonomy): domain Eukaryota; kingdom Metazoa; phylum Chordata; class Mammalia; order Rodentia; family Cricetidae; genus Ellobius; species Ellobius talpinus. Next base: position 33,889 of record LOJH01001148.1, read on the forward strand.
GTGTGATTATTTTGGTTCTGGGCAGCTGGAACAGACAAGTGGCTTCCCTCCTCCCTACTACAAGAAAATTATCATTATCATTACTTTTTGGCTACTGTGAGTTTCATAGAGGGAACTGACTTATTTACTTTCATGTAGCAGCAAGCAGGTCATCCTATAGACACACCCGATGCCATGTTGTTTCCTTCACACCATCTGCTCTCTTCATTGACTCCCCAAAGGAGACAACGTTGAACTCAAGAAAATGTGGGGTTCCTTATAAACTTGTAGTTTTTACAGTGACCTAGTCCTCGAAAGGTCAGTGACTAAATGGTGAGATGGAACCCTTGGTAGAGGGGAATGCTGGCTTATAGAGGTCTTCTCTGGGCCAAGGCAGGGAGCTATCAGTATTTACCAGAGAAGTTATTGAAAGGGAAGGACGTAGACCCACCAGTATGGAGTACATGATTTTGGAAGCTGTAAGCAATTGCCTCCTATCAGGCTGAAAATGCAGCCAGTTCATAATTAATGAACACAAATAAGAGAGCCATGTCTTTCCATCACTGTCTGAAGAGAGTTTTTGGTCTTAGCATCCAGGCACTCAGGGGCATTTTGGATCTCACATGAAATCAACCCTAATGATGACCAAGGCAATGCAATCAATTAAAATGGGGTAAATACCACTCCACCCCGACTCCAGGCCTCACAAACTAGAGAATCAATTCACTGGAACAAGAAAATAAAGGAACCGTGGGGGTCGAGGTCAAATCTTTAGCGAAACTCTAAAGGGAAAAATTGGCCTGCAGAGCAAATCTTTTAGTACTTAGGATGCAGACTCTGGCTAATGTCCAGAAGCGAAGGCCATTAAAATCACATTAGGAAGGCCATGTTTACATTTCTACAGTCCATCAGATGCCTCCACTCATACCAAGTAGGATCCCTTTGTATATCATGGTCTCTAGTACCTGTCAATAAGAAACGCACTTGATTTTCACTGAGCTGCAATTCTGGAAACAAGCAGAATATTCCTCGAGTTCATGGCTGGTATGCAGGGGGAAAAAACACCATAGACACAATGGTAAGCAGAGTTGATATGTTTTAGTCCTTGATTCAGCTCCTCTGACGGCCACCTGATTCTCTAGTAGAGACTTGGACTGGCCTGTGAAGGCATCTGGGTGACTTTAACCTCTTCCTCCTGACAAAGGCAGTGGATCACAAGTTTCCCCTTCTTGTAGCTCATTGCAATCTATGTTTGTTTGATTTAGTTTTCTGCACTGTGTGGTGCAGGGGAATGACCATCTTTATGTAAAGTACCCTGGTAAGCACTTGAAGAACATGTGAACAGGTTAGAAGTGGTTCCCTTCAAGAGGAGCGGGGTTTGTAACGAGTAATACTGGACCAAGCCTGTTTTACAGTAACACAGAAATGACAAGTTTTGCAAAAGGAAGTTGCCTAGGAAGAGGTGAGCAGAGTCTCAATGTGTTTCCACAAAGGTAAGGTTAAAGAAGCAGGGTGGGGAATGGGAAGAGGCAACTGGGTAGAGAATAAAGTCCAGACCTGGTGGTCTGCACATGCATAATCTGACCAAACAGCTCCGTGTAACAAGCTTGTTCAGGAGAGCCCTGAGGGTGTCATTAGGGCATGATGATGTCAAAAAAGACCCAAGGATCATTAATGCCAGCCCAAACAAAAAGATTCTGGGTTCAAGAAATTTGAATTACCTCACAGAAGCCTCTATGTTTTGAAGAAAGCACTAAACAGCTGCCCCACCATGCATGCCTCATAAGCTGAGGGATTACAGCAAAGATAGTGTGAGCCTCATTACCCACCTAAAGTTGGTGATTTATTTCTGTTTTTAATTGAAATAGAATTATATCTCCTCACCCCTCCCTTTCTCACTCCAGCTTCTGCCAGGTACCCTCCCTGGAACCCCTCATGTCCCTGACTCTCAAGTTATTCATCTCTTTTTCTTTGATTGTATGTGTTAACATATGTGGGTGTACAAATATATATAACCCGTTGAGCCCATTATTGCTGTTGGTGTGTATATAACTTCAAGGCTGACAACTCTGCATCAGACAAGCAATAAGGAGCTCATCCCCAGGAGAGGCTAACTCTCCTTCTCCCAGCAGTCAATAGCTGCCTATAGGTCTTTGTCTAGGGGTGGGACTCCATTAGATTTCTTCCCTCCATGTTAGCAAGTCCATTGATATTGCCATTGTCTTGGCGCTGTTTATGCATCCATTTCTAGGAGAGACTTTTCCACAGTCTACCTGGTATTCTGGCTCTTGCTGTCTGTCTTCCCACCCTGTCTTCTGCAATGTTCCCTGAGCCATGGATGCGGGAGCTGTGATGGCTAATGTATCCTACAGGGGCTGTTCTCCCTATGAGTCATTGATCTCTGCATCATGTCCAGTTGTGGTTTCTTGCAAAGATTTCCATTTGCTGCAAAGAGAAGATGCTTTGATGAGGGGTGCTAGCTATACATTGAAAAGAAAGGTGAGCTGAACAACAGTGATTTTTTTAAAAATTCAACTAGAAGGAATTAACTAACAGTCAATAAAACCAGGTGTGGTGGTTTGAATAGTAATAGCACCCATGAACTCATGTGTTTGAATGCTTGGCCCATGGGAAGTGGCACTACTAGAAGGTGTATGGCCTTGTTGGTGGAGGTGTGACCTTGTTGGAGGAAGTGCATCACTGTGGGGCGGGCTTTGAGGTCTTATATACTCCAGCTATGCCCCATGTGGTACACAGTCTTCTGCTACCTGTGGATCAAGATGTAGGACTCTCAGCTCCTTCTCCAGCTCCATGTCAGCCCGCATGCCTCCGTTTCTCCCACCATGACAAGAATGGAATGTAAGCCGACCCCAATAAGTGATTGCATGGTCATGGTGCCCTTCACAATGATAGAAACCCTAAGATACCAGAGCTATGTGCAAGATTTATTCAGTTTCCCCCATTTCATGTATATGTGTATGCAATGCCTGTACTTTAAACATGGCATATGCAAAATATTTTCATTTTAAAAATCCATTCCTGTTTTGTTGTATCCTTTTGAACTCCATGCTTCCAATGTCCTGCTTGGTTCCAGAAGCATAGAACAAATACCCAGTGAAGGGGCTTCTTGGGGTAAACACTTGATTTCACACCAGAATTGGAGAGATTTGGTATCTCAATCTGTGTCTACCACTCTGGCCCTTGGGGAGGAAATAGTTTTAATTCCTGAGAACATAAGGCATCTATAACCTTGGAAGATTTAACTAAGAAGTGTTAAAATACACAGTTCTTTGGATATGGTGTTTCTGCTTCATTATTTAGACAAATCTACTTCACTGTTGGTATTGTAGGACAAGATCAGGTTGCATTAAGTGGAATAAGATGGAAGATGCTTGACATTTTACTTATAATAATTACCAACTGGACTATGAGCCTAGGGTCTCTGTGAATCACCTTTACAATAACCACAGCTATTTACCAACCTCGCAATCCTCTCATGGCTACTGAAGTGCCCAGACCTAATCTTCATTCAACTGAGGTGGTTGAAAAGCCAGTCAAGGGTGGGCGAGACGGTTCCATGAGTAAAGATGCTTTCCATGCAAGAGTGATGATATGTGGTCCGTCTCAAGGAGCCCTGTGAAGGCGGAACTAGAGAACGAAGTCCACAGAGTGCAGTCCCGTCAAGAGAGGGTGTCCGAGTCTGCATGCAGTGCTGGAAGCTACTGTCCTTCTCCCTCTGACCACCGTTTTCTATGCCATAGACCGCCCTGTTTCGTTGCCCCATAAATTTCCCTGGACCTCAGGAAGGTGGCTTTGAGACCTGTGTTCATGTCTCCATGCTTAGCTGTTGTCCTAGCTCCCTTTCTGTTACTGTAATAAAACTCCAACCAAAAACAACCTAAGGGGAGAATGGGTTTATTTACACTTAAACTTCCAGGTCATAAATTGAGAGAAGTCAAGGCAAGAACTCAAAGAGGATCTTGAAGTAGAAACCATGGAGGAATGTTGCCTGTGAGATTACTAACCCAGGTTCATGCTTAGGTAGCCTTCTTATATAACTCAGAAGTGCCGACTCAGGGGATGGTGCTACCCACAGTGGAATGGACTCTCCTAAGTTAATAAACAATAGGGACAACCACCAGTGGATATTCCTACAGATCAATCCCTCAGTTGAGATGCTCTTCTCAGATGACTGCAGGCTGTGTCAAGTGGACACTTAAAGCTAACTAGGGTGCTTATCACAGAAGCAAATCTTTTAACTTTTGTAAATCTTGTAATTTCCGTGATTGTAAAATGAGCTAAGCAGAACTAGAGAGCCCCCACCCCAGTGTGCTGGTAGTTTAGGCAGAAGAGCCTCTCTAGAATGTAAACATTCTCTAAACTTATTGTTCATGGAGCCCCTTTCACAGAAGAACACATCTTTGCATAGTCTGCAGCTGTTGGCACCAGGGACAAGGTCTGGTAACTAAAGCAGTGGGGACATAGGATGGCACACAATCGTCTCCTGCTCCTGCGAGCAGGCCACATGATCAGCCTGTCCAACCTTTACCCACCTGCATTTCCACCATCAGGCTCCCTTTCCTTTGCTTGGTTCCAATATTCTGTTATATACTAGAAGACCCTGAGGGCAGTCACGCTTGGGGCTACGATATGGAAAAGCAGACACACATCCTCCGGGTTCTCAGGGTCGGGGTTTATTAACAGGAGAAGAGAAGCAATTCGTTTTCATCTCACCCTAGCCATTCAGTACTTCCTGCTCCTTTCTTTCACAAGGCCTTTGACACTCTATCACTGGGTAGAGGAAGCTCCAGGGGGCCCTGTCCAGTCTCAGAGGCCATTGATCATCGTGTCTTCCATTATGGCTGCCCATGTCCATCACCGTCAATAATCAAGCATTGCAGGGCAGCAGGCCCTGGCACACATTTGTCAGTGGTGCTCACTGAAGAAAACACTTGGTAAAGTTTCTGCATAGGATAGACTCCGGCACGCAAGATTTGTGTTTGACCACTGCCACCATGGAAGGACTTAGTTGTGGTGGGTCTCCAAAGAGGGTCTCCATGACTCAGTACGCCCTATATGAACACTCCTCAGGTTTAGACCCTTCCCTCTTCATGTTAGGTGTGAGCTGCTCTATAACTGGTCTTCACCAGCTGTCTGACCACTCTGCTGCAGAAGGAAGTTGAAGAGCATGTACAGAGAGGTCACAGGACACTGACTAGACATAGCACTCAAATGAGCCTAGACTTGCAGCCTTTCTAGCCAAGACAGTAGACAAGTGAAGAAGTTGTGTGAGGACCCTAGTTCTCAGGTATCACCCAAAGCAATGGTGAGCAATATCCACAGATGGTGTTTAATCTTGACTGTCAGCCTGACTGAATTTAGAATTGGCCTGGAAACACACCCCTGAATGTGCCTATGAGAGTGTTTCATAAAGGGTTTATTGAGGAGGGAAAATTAACCTTGAATGTGGGCAGTACCAGCTCATGATCCTAGACTAAATAAAAAAGAGAAGGCTGGCGACTATTAACACACATCTCTTTCTGCTTCCTGACTATAGGCGTAATGTGACTGGCCACCTCACGCATCTGCCACCATGCCTTCATCATGTACTTCCAAACCCTGAGCCTAAGCAAACCGTCCCTTCCTCAAGTCACTTGCATCAGGTATTTTGTCACAGCAATGAGGAGAGTAAATAAAACCTTTTCTACGTTGCCACATTAGTTTTAGGATGGCCATAACCAAATGTATAAGCAAACGACTTCAAGAAAGGAATTATTGCTCAGTGTTCCAGGGACCTCAGTCCACAGTCCTAGGTTCTGTTGATTCTGAGCCAGGGATGGGTGGAGTAGCGTGGCAGTGGGAATGTGTACAGATATTGTTCACTTCACAGTGAACAGGAAGTGGGGAGAAGGAAGGAACAAACCAAAAATGACCTTCAAAGGCATGGCCCTAGTGACCTACTTCCTCCAGCTGAGGAACAAGTGTTCCCCATTTGATCCTGGAAGGGAAATTTCCTGCCCAGACTAAAACAGTTGTGTTGTACCATTAATGACCCCCAAGAATTATGAGTAGCAATAAGCCTACTATGATCTGCCACTAAGTTAGAGCGCCATTTATTAACAAGTATAAATAATGGAGTGATGTGCAGTGCCTGGGGTTTAGAGTGGTGTCAAAGGAAAATGAAGAGACATCTCCTAAGGCAATGTGTGCTGGCAGGCCAGCGTCGACACAGATAGAGCTGCTGTGACAAACGAGTACCACCCCAGTCACCTAAAGGAACTCGCCTCTTGGGAAAGGATTCTTGAGAAACTCTGACCTAGCCTGGGGGCTGAGCTAGAAGAGATAGATGTTTGGGAGAACTGACGGGAGCCATAGCCAACCTTAGAGTGGGAGGCATCAAAGGCTCAGGGATGTTGGGTACAGAGACCCCACAAGCTCTGGAAATAGGCACAGAGTAAAAATCAATATGCAGGCTCTCTCACAGGAACATTTTCAAAATCATGGCAAGTTCATCCACACCTCTAGCCCTATGGTTTATAAGGCCAGCATCACACTTTTCAGCTTAAGAAGTGGGGCCTTGGCTACCAATAAGCCTGGGGAGGAATCATGCCAAGAAGCCGTTAGGATACCTACTATCCTTCACGCAGCAAGCCCTCACACTCTTGAAGACTGGAGATGAGAACCCTTCCTATTTCTTCCCAGGTGTGAGGTGGTGCAGCTACAGATGCTGGCGTTCCTTTCTGGGACAATTGGTGCTTTCCTATACTCCTCCCCCACCCCATCTGTCTGGATGCTGACCCCACAGTATGTACACCTCACACTCTGTCTCTTTGCTCTCATTTCTCAGGTAAGAATTGCAAGGATGAGTACTTACCTGAGGCCCCTGGTTACAATGAAAAAGACAGAGATTTGAACCCCAAATTTTCCTTACTTCTTATCCCTTTAAAGCCAGGTACTCTGCCAATGCAGGAGCTATCCATCAGAAAGACATGGAAAAAAAGCAGCTTTTTGTCAGGAGAGGGAGGGGACAAAGGGGCTCCAGAAAGAATAGCATTTAAAATGTGAGTGAAGGCTTGGGCATGAACACAGCCTGCCCAGCAACAGCTTTTCTCTCTGCCACACACTGTGGGGCTGCCAGAGGCACCACGGGAAAGTATTGTTTCCACACATCAGTCTCGGCGACAGAATATTTCTTCCTGCATATGACCTTTCTCCACACAGGACGCCTTTGTCACCCTCTAATGGCCTGTTCGCAGCTTTCCTCCGCCTCCTTTATTCTTTTTTGGCTGAGGAACATCTATTTTTCCACTCAGGCAATAATTTTGCTCAGTATCTAATTCATCTTCTATCTTGAAGGAAAGCCAAATTGGGGTGGGATACAATTATCTGTCGATTTCCAGGCCACCCATATGTCCACCAGTGTGAAAGTTGGATTTTCCTCAGGGGCAATTGTGGGCTTTAGTGGAATTACATTTGGGGGCAGGGGCCTGGCTTGGCATCCCTAACTACAAGCTTGACGTAGCCTTCACCTCTCTGCATTTAACTAACACACTGGTGGCCAATCAGTGCTGCTGCCGTGACCGAGGGTGTCCACAGGCAGTAGTGGTGAGAGACACCAGCCCCCAACATGACTCAGCCCTCATTCTGTTGGTGTTCCTGGTGGTCCAAGTTTGGACCATGTGTTTCCAGGTTCTTAACCTCTTATTTAAGAATTAAACAAATTAGTTTACCTGTTGCAAGGTAGCAGGAAAGCTACAGATCAGGAGACAGTGCAGTTAAAAAAGGAATCCACTATCAGGACTGACAGTAGGCCACATGAGTGAGGGTACCAGGGCCCTGGTTACTCTATGTGGCTTGCATTTATAAGGTTCAAGAGAAGGAGTTTGGTTACTAGGGGCATAGTTTTCAATGGTTCTGTATTTTGACTGACAGGCTTGGGTTAGGCAAGAATTTGTTCCTGACAAATGTCCCTTCCCACAATGTATCTGATTTTAATTATATGCATGCCAAATTATGCATAGGTCTAAAATGGTAAATAGGAGTTTGCCCAAAGGGTTCACTTTGAGGTCATAATTCGCTTTATTGTGCGTGCACCCTAAACTAGCTCAGTCTGGATTGGCCTCTGACCCTCATTCCAGATGTATTGGGGTAATATTTGAGGAGGAATTGTCCAAATCTGATGGTTATTAAGGAAAAGAAAAACCGACTCCATTGTTCAGAGTGGAGTCTGCATGTAGCTTGATGCAGGTGGGGTCCTAGATTGCCCACAGGTTGCTAGGTGAACTGTTCAGGGTCAGATGTATAAGTATTAGACATGCGGGTGAGACCCCTAGGTAGGCGAATAATTGTTAGAAGAGGGACATGTGTACAGCCCAAGCCAAGTGGAGTCCTAGGCTGCAAAGCTCGTCCCTATGCTCACTTGCCTCACTGGGGAGCAAGACAGCTGCTATGACAGATGCGAAAAGCAGAAGAAGATTCAGCTTGCTCATCAGATTCTAAGATGTCCTTTTAACAGAGGCCAGAGGATAGAAATCAGACAACCCAAAACATGAGTGGTAAACCACTACACATTTCTTTTCATTCATCTCTAACTGAAATGTAGCTTTCCCTTTCGTTATGAAAGTAAACAACCAGACTAGTATTAATAATTCTAGGATTTTTATCACCAACAGACATGTTTACGACATCTTATCATGGTTGCTAGTATATAAAAACTATTATTTATGCCCATTAGTACTTCAAGTTTATGAAGGTTATATGCACAACCACATTAGATCTTGTTTTTAACTTATTATCCGAAACCACAGATAGTGTTAGGCCATAAATTGAGGTCTTATAATTTATCACCATAGTAAGGCATTATTATGTTTTGTCTTTGTAATTACATGCTTTATTCTATACACTAAGAAATACTACTCTGAGATGTCCATAGGCTGCCTCAGACCCCCAGAGGGACCTATGCACAGCATCCTTGATGATCTTTGTCTCTCAGGGAAGCCTGACGTTCTTTACACCCCATTTTGAACAGAAGCTAGAGAAAGACAAAGGAAAAATGAGCAAGAGGAAAAGTAGAAAAAAGAGAGAAAGAGAGAGAGCGAGAGAGATCTGCAGTTTCCAAACCTACCCCCAAGAGCACACAAAATAACACTAAGTGAAACCTAAGTGTGAGCCAGGAAAACTGGAAGGAAATCCTCAAACTCTATATGACAGCAGAGGCACAGCAACACTGAAGAGTGACCTCGCACTGAAGGTCTGAGTGTCCTGTGTGTGGCCCAGGTATCTGTAGGACCATGTCAGTGTGGACCTGCTGAAGGCAAGGGCCAGAGGAGAAAAATACCAGGCCTCTCATATGCTCTCCCTGCTTGAAAGACGACACGGTCTGGTCCAGATGGGGAGACCCTTGATGTCTGGCACACAAGTAGTGTCCCCACAGGAAAGTGGGGGTCCCCGTGGTTTCTCTTCCTGGAAGTAATCAGATGCCTCCACTGAAGTAAAGTAGGGATCAGTAGGCTGGGTCCAGGCATTTAGTGTGCTGGGTCATTGCAGCTATTCAGTGAAACCTGTGCCCTCTCTGTTGAAGTCACAGTAGATCTCAACAGACTTTCTTCGCACTCCTTCCCAAACAGCCACAGCTGACGTATCCAAGACCTGAGTTCTGTGTTTGAGCATCATCATCTACATCCATTCCCACTGTGGAAAAATGAAGGGGGTGCGAGTTCACTAGACACAAATTTAGAGATCACATGACCTGCCTACCAGCAGAATAGCAAGGGTCATAGGAAAGAGCAGGCAAGGAAAGAATGGCATGCTAGCCCCCTCTGCTGGGAGGGGAGATTGAGTTCCCTGGGCAAACTCAGGGTCCATTTAAGACACAGAACTTGAGTCCTCACATCTGAGGGGTGACAGAACTGGAGAACTGCTATGCTGATTCTTTGGTCACTAGTTGAGGGATGATGAAGTATATTCCTGGTGCCAACCAAGAGATGTGGATGCTGACATTTAGAAGTCAGCTGACAAGTCCAGGGGGAGGGGTGTGAGAGGATGTGGCAGAGGACTCACAAGGCTGCTCATGAACAGCAACTTACTGGATTCGTTACTAAAGATCACAGGCTTAGTTAAACTCTGTACCGATTACATGGCATTTCTACACTATCACTATGAGACTAGTACATTAGCTGAAGGTCACGAATGGGGACACACAGGCTCTCTTCTTGTCACCCAAGGAGTACCATGCAAAACTAAACATATAAGCTGACCTGCTTTAGAAGACAGCTGCTTTTTTTTTCCTACTGCATGGCGTTCCCTCCAAGGTCACCACATGCTGTAGAGCAGAGTCTACATCACAGGCAAATGAGTTTGGAGTCAGTATTGCCTGGTCTCAGAAACATCTCATACTAGGCTTATGATTCCACAATCCTACTGTCTTGAAACATAGCTAATTTGGGAAGAGGAGTACTTAGTTGTCAACTTGATTGCCTTTAAAATCGCCACGGAAACACATCTCTGGATGTGTCTATGAGGGTGTTTCCAGAAAGGTTGAAATGAGAAGGGACAACTCACCTTGAATGTGAGCAACGCCACCCCATGGGCTGGGGTTCTGAACTGAATGAGAAGTGAGCTGAGCACAGAAAGTCACTGTTCTCTGGTCCCTGGCTGCAGTGTGACCTCAAACCCCTGCCACCATGACTCCCAGTCACAATGGGCTGTGCCCTCAGAGTGTGAGCCACAATGAACCCTTCCTTCCATAAGCTGCCTTTGCCACTCATTGCTATTCACTTTGCATTAAGCTGTGGATTTCACATCAGGTCCTCGACTCGGGGAGCCTTGCCTGTCCACATTCTAATTCACCCAAGAAATTCATCTCCAGCTCACATGCAGCCTGTTAACACGTGACTGGCTCTGCAGAATTAATTGAAAACTCCCTGCCACTTGGATAATAATTTCCCTCCCTAACGTTACACGGAGAATTAACGGGTGATAATGATTTAACAGCGTACTCCAGGCAGCAGAGAGTGGCCAAATTCTTTCTCAAAGACCCTGGCTGTTACTTTAATCTTCTCACTCCTTCCCTGTGTCGCAGCACAGTGGCTAATGACCTACAATAAATCCAAGAAGCTGTGATTTGAAAGCCACTAAGATCCAGCTTGGAAACAAATCTATAACTTTCATTGAGAGGCGGTATCTAGGTTACCTGGGCCCAGCAAGGATCCCCCATATTAAGGTAGTTCTTCTTTTGAGAAGTGGATCTACATCCCTACTTTCTCACCCAGACTTGTGTTTCTTTCTCTTTAATCACTTACACCTCTCCTTTTATCTAACCTTGCCAGGCTGCCTTGCTCTCTCAAGTCCAGTGGCTAGATTATTGAAGCTGATTGTGGCTGTGGTACTGAAGGAGAGCCAGAAACCAAGGCATGGTCAGAATGTCTTGAAGACAGATATGTACACTTGAGGCTGTGCTCAAGTCCCATGCTGAAGCTGAGGGGATCCCTTCGCCACCCAAGATCCTGCCCTCACCCTTGATATACATATGAGCAATGCCCAATGGTCTCCCAAAAGACTGGAGCCGCTAAGACTCAACAGAAATGTTTATTGTTGCAATTCTCCATTCACTGAAAGCCCGTAGATGGATCTATTTGAGAAAAGCTGAGTTGGAGATGGGCTCCTTTCTTCTTGGGAAAGTATATTGACAAGCTCAGCTCTCCCTAGCTGCATCCCTGAGATGCCTCAGGGAGAGAGCTTCAGGATCCTTAGTTCCCGAAGGCAAACTCTGAAAGTAGAGTTCTTTGCAGACTATGGGTCAAGCCTGATGTGACCTGAGTACACACCATCAACATTTCTCCCTTCTGATGTGACTGTCCCTGCATCTGCAGCCAGGCTGTGGATGCTGCACCTGGCAGAGACCACCTGTTGTTATTACATGGTACAGAATGGACACACCATGCTACCTTCCCCAAATGGAGACATGCTACTTTCCAAAGCTCATCTGCTACTGAGAGTTTAGATCTTCCCTCCCCTTAACACAAGTTACAAGACTCCGTTCATGGTGTGAAACATGCATAGCTGCCGATGGGAGAAGCCAAGGATTGAAGAAGAGATGAGCTTTACACAGAAATGTTTATCTTTGAAGGAGATGGGGATGCACCCCAAGAAAGTGTTGTAATGATGTAGGGAGCTGAGTGCCACTGGGTGTCGGTGGCATGCCACACGCTCATGTGGCACATGCCAAAGGCTCAGTGGCAGGAAGCTGAAGGGAAACACAAGACTAGAATCCCCCTTTATAGCAGCAGAGAGCAGGAGAGAGAGCTGGAAAAGTCACTGGGGTCACAGCATAGAGGCCTGGCAGGCCAGGTAAGGCAAAGATGTATGGGGCAATGGGGCTGTTCCTTAAAATATTCAATTCTGGAAGCCCATGCAGGTGACTGGCCAGGAGGCATGGCAGAATCCAGGCAGAGATGAAGGAGGTGGAATGGCAAGATGTGGCTTTGGACTCAGGTAGAAGATGGATGCTTTTTCTGAGACCTTACACAAAAAAGAGCCAGGAGAGTGAGGGGAGCTGGCATTCTGCGACATAAAACTGGTACCCATAATACATCTCCTCAGTGCAGTGGGTCTGGCCTTGGTACCATGACAGCCCTTCCTCATTTGTATTTCTCTTCTAGCATACCCAGAGAGGCTTAATTATTTAAATCTCAATTAATCCCCGCAAGGGTGCTTGCATGAGAAGTTTGTTTAATTATCTCCTTTAAACTCCCCGATTGCACATGGCCTTGTTTGGTTTATTGATCACTCGAGCATCAAGCTTCTGGCTGGGAACTGACAGTTGGAGTGGCTGAGAAGCAACTCTTCAGAGCAAATTCTAAGGGCCACTGTGCCCTCTTGTTTTCTCCAGGACACACGACAGCAGAGACAGGCTCGGGCAAGCCATGGAAGAGACCAGGCCTCCTTCGAGCTCTCTTGAGTGTAACTGTAACCTTGCCAGTTCTCTGCCTGCCATTACGTTTGGCCTTTCTCCTAAGAGCAGACAAAGCAATGACCTCGTAGTGCCTCCCTCCAGTAGTGTGCCCCCACACTGCTTCTTAATTTTATGGTAAAACTCACGGCATGGTGGTATAGGAGGTATTTCTGTTTATGTGTTGCTTTCATTGTTTAATGAATAAAGAAACTGCCTTGGCCTTTTGATGGCGCAGAACTTAGGTAGGCAGGGAAAACAGAACTGAATGCTGGGAGGAAGAAGGGCGGAGTCAGAGAAGCCATGGATTCTCTGCCTGAGATGGACACCGGTTAGAATCTCAGGTTAGTCACTGCCACGTGGTGATACGCAGAATAATGGAGCTGGGTTAAACTAATATGTAAGAGTTAGCCAATAAGAAGTTAGAGCTAATGGCCAAGCAGTGTTAATTAATAGTTTTTGTGTGGTTATTTCAGATATAAGCTAGCCAGATGGCCAGGACAAACAAGGGGCCCCTCCTTGCAACACCGTGGGATTCACAATTAGCAGCATTTTCTACCTTTATGATTCTGTGCAACCGTTCACAACAAGATCTAGAATGTGCCTGTCTTCCTAAAGAAAATAAACCATACCCATCAAAGGTCACTTCCTGTTCTTTCCTCTCCCAACTCCTCTCTGCTTTCTGTCTCTAAGGATCTGTCTATTCTGGATATTTCTAATGGATGCCACCACATAGCAGGAGGCCCCCCTCTGGACTCCTCCACATGGCTAAATATTGTCAACATCTGGTACATAAGCCAGTACTCAGTCCTTTACTATAGCTGGATAATATTCCAACTGCCAATATACCAGTTTTATATTGGTATTCAAATTGTATATGCGGGGCCATAAAGAGAAACCCTGTCTTGGAAAACAAAAATAAAAAACTGAACATTTGCTCATTTGTTCATAGTCATGGTCAGGAGTGTCAATGAAGAGCATCTTTTGCTCGGTGGTTCTCAACCTTCCTAATGCTGAGACCCTCTAATTAAGTTCTTCATGTTGTAGTCACTCCAAACCATAAAATTATTTTTGTTGCCATGCCGTAACTGTAATTTTGCTTTTGTTATGAATCTAAAGTAAATACTTTTTGATACAGAGCTTTGCCAAAGGGGTCACGACCCTCAGATTGAGAACCACCATTACAAATCATACAGCATAGGAGAGTTTTCAGATAAGCACTCCGTTGAATTCTAGCATAGGTTCTTTGAATTCTGACTCTAATCAGCCTTGATTCGCAAGTCTGGTGCAGAATCTGATATACAGTATCTGAGCAGTGTGAGTTTTTTTAGGTCATGAGGATGTACTTTTTGGCTTTTTTAATTTTTGAAATAGTAGGTTCCAAAGACCTCTCTAGTCTGCATGTGTGCAGCTTCCTGCCGTTGAAATCTCCGAATTCTCCCTCTATGCTCATCAAGAAGGAAAACTGCACTAGATGGCCTACCTCCTCCTGGACACTCCATCTTGGAAAGCCATGGTGATGACATGATTCTTGCTGCACTCGAAGTGCAGAGAACTGGACTTGGGTCCTGCCCCTGCTCCATCCTAGTTTATGTCTCTACTGAGCCTCAGCGCCCTCATGGCTAGAGATGGCTCATTTGGTAATGTTGTTTGCCACGTAAGCCTGAGGACCCAAGCTGGAATCTCTAGCACCCACATGAAAACCAGAGAATGGAATTGCACGCCTGTAATCTCAACAGAGAAAGGAGGACCAGCAGGGCTCACTTTCTAGCCAGCCTGTGCCAATTGGTGAGTTCAGGGTTCAATTAAATACCCTGTCTCAAAAACAGAAGGTAAAAATAAATCGAAAGATGCACCTGACACTACCTGATGGCCTCCAGTGCAAACATATGCACATGTATTCACACACATGTGCACCACATAGGAACACCTACAACTACAACCATATAACAAACACGAATAATATAAGAGATAGAGCATAAGAACAAATAAACAGACAGACAAGGGCGAGTGCCCTATCTAATGCCTATAACCCCAACATTTAAGAGGCCAAGGCAGAAGAATCTTGGGTTCTGTGTTGACCTGGGCTACATAGTGAAATAGTGAGATCTTATCTCTGAAAGAGAAGAGGAGGTCGAGAGGGGAAGGAAGAGAGGGACAATTTTTTAAATACATATGGGAAGCCTGGATCATTTTCTTCTTTAACTCATAAGTATTTTGCAAAAACAAAAAAATAACATCTAAGAATCAGCAACTCCTTGGAATTTATCCAACCCAGTTGAAAATGTGTGTCTCATAAGGTCCTGCCTATGCATTTCTGTCAGCTCTGTCTCAAGATGATGCACTGTGGAAACATCTGAGATGCCCTTCAGTAGATGGGAGGTTAAATAAGCTTTGGATAGTCAAGTGAGAGAGTATCATTCAGCACTAAAGAGAAATGCATTTTCAAGGCCAGAAGATACAAAAGCACTTTATATACTTGTTACTGATATTTCTCCAACAAGACTGCATTCTCCATGATCTAAGTATATGATATTCTAGAGAAGGCCAAACTAGGGTAACATTTTTAAAAAGTGGTTGTTGAACATGGGTTCAGTGAGAAAAATGAAAAAGGGACATT
Organism: Ellobius talpinus; assembly: GCA_001685095.1. Lineage (NCBI taxonomy): Eukaryota > Metazoa > Chordata > Mammalia > Rodentia > Cricetidae > Ellobius > Ellobius talpinus. The sequence continues at coordinate 49,437 of LOJH01001148.1, forward strand.
TGGGAAACAGTAGATTCTTAGGGCAAATATACATACATACTTTGTATGGCACTGTAAGAATAGATTAATGCCATTCTCACAACTGTCAAAACCCAAACAATGCATACCACCATGAGTGAGGACCAATGTCAAATGAGCAATAGGTGACTATCATGTGTGAATGTAGGAGTCTCAAGTGTGACAGATGTACCACTCAGGTGAGGATTTTGGTAGGTGCAGATCTACCTGTGACTGGGAAAGCTGGTGTGTGAGAACCATCTATACCTGTGAATGGGAGAACAGGTGTGTGAGAACCATCTATACCTGTGAATGGGAGAGCACGTGTGTGAGAACCATCTGCACCTGTGAATGGGAAAGCAGGTGCATGAGAATCATCTGTACCTGTGAATGGGAGAGCAGGTTGAGAGAACCATCTGCACCTGTGAATGGGAGAGCAGGTGTGTGAGAACCATCTGCACCTGTGAATGGGAGAGCACGTGTGTGAGAACCATCTGCACCTGTGAATGGGAGAGCAGGTATGTGAGAACCATCTGCACCACAGATGAAGAAGAGCAGGTGTGTGAGAAACACTGCTATCTTCTCTGAATTTTGCTGTGAAATCCAAATTTTTCTAGAATGCTAAGTCTGCAACTCTGCAGAACATATAATAATTGGAACTCATGATGGCTGGAGATGAAGCTCAGTAGTAAAGAACTTACTCAGGATTTGCAAGTCCCCTGGGTTTAATCCCTAGCACTGAAAGGAAAGAATGAAGAGAAAGATGGAGCTACTCTGTGGTTTTTAAAGCCATGAGCACACACACAATCACACACATTTACACATATAAGCTCACATGCACATACAATACACATATGCTCACACATATATACACATATGCTCACACACATACATACATCTCACACACATGCACACATATGCACACACATATACAACACACACAGAACACACTTACATTTACACCTATAGTCATACAGTACACACACTTGCCTACATACACAGCACACACATGCTCCCATTCACTCACACACTCTTATACACACACTCTTTCTCATGTTCATAAAAGCACTGACAGGCAGTTAACTGATTTAACCACAAGGACTTCTGTGTGGGAAGGAGCTAGAACTTTGCAAAAATACTATTTTATAGATTGTAATATTTTCCAAATCATATGCAAGAAATTACATAATATACTTTCTTTTCTGAAAAATGCAATACATCTTGTGTTCTGAAGTAGAAATTTAAATTCAGGTGTGCTTTGTCCATCAAGATGAGAAATTTAAGGCTCGTGAAACAGAAGTCTTGGTGCTCATGGGGTTCAAAGGGACAACGAGAAGTACTCTACCTTGAGAAGATCACAGCCTAACAATGGAACCAAAGAAGCTTGCTGATGCTTGGCATCCCCTTGATGAGACTGCCAAGGCAGGGGGAGAAACCCACTTGGATGGTGCTGTAGGCATAAAATGGACAAGGTGTCACTGCAGGAAGTGCCTCATGAATGGTCTAAAGAGAAGGGAACTAAAACTGACTGGTGGTGGTGCATGCTTTTAATCCCAGCACTCCAGAGGAAGCAGCAGGCAGAATTCTGAGTTCAAGACCAGCCTGGTCTATAGAGAGAGTTCCAGGACATCCAGGACTACACAGAGAACCCTGTCTCAAAAAGAAAGAAGGGGAGGGAGGGCAGGAAGGAGGAAGGGAGGGAGGAAAGGAGGAAGGGAGAGAGAGAGAGAGAGAGAGAGAGAGAGAGAGAGAGAGAGAG
>LOJH01001149.1:0-42085 GCA_001685095.1 Ellobius talpinus
GAGGAGGTGGAAATTTTTTAATAATAATAATAAAAAATAAAAAATGAAAAAAACATTCCATGGTGCATGCACACAATGGTTCCTTTATTGATTCATCCACCAACAGACACTTTTCCCCCCATAGCTTGGCTATTGCAAATCGTACTGCAATGAACATAGGAGTGGAGGCTTCTCTTTAATGAACCAATACCATTTTCTTGGGCTGTAGACCCAGAATAGAGATTGTCAGATCATGTGGTAGTTCTATGTTTATTTTTTTAAGTAAACCCCATTCTATTTTTCTTCCCAATCCTTTTAAATTATTTCTTGGGATTATAATACAATTACATGGTTTCCCCCTTCCCTTTCTTCACTCCAAATCTATCTATGGACCTCTCCTTGCCCCTTTCAAAATCAAGGTCTCCTTTTCTTTTATTGTTGATATCTCTGTATGGATGGGGGTATTCCTAAATACATAAATACAATTGACTCACTCTATATAATGTTGCTTGTATGTATGTTTTCAGGGATGGCCATTTGTATTGGATAGCCAATGACTATTTCTTTGCTCTCAGGATTCCTTATTTGCCTTTAAGTCCATTTTCTAGGGTTGAGACCTCAGAAGCGCTCTTCCTTTCATGTTAACATGTCCATTGGTGCCGTCCTTGTTTAGATCATGTTTAGGCAGCCATGTCAGTGAGACTTCATGACTGTAGTTTCTCTGACATTTCAAGGAGAAACCATCTCACAGCAGACATCCTGTTCCTCTGGCCTTTACAATATTCCTGCCCCCTCTTTGGAAATGTTCTTTGAGCCTTAGATGGAGGACATTGTGTCATGGATGCATCAGTTGGAATTGGGCTCTACAACCCTACATTTTGATGGGTTGTGGTTTCCTGTAATGGTCTCAGTCTGGTGCAAAGAGAAGTTTCCCTGATGAAAACTTCAGTCATCTGTGAAAATAAGAACAAATATTTCGAATGTAGTTAGGGACAGAGCTCATTTAGTCAAGTGGTGGTTGCAGGTCCTCCCTCAAGATCCATGACTTCTCCAGTCCTAGGTAGTTGTCCAGGTTTCCTGTACCAGCCATGATCTCCCTCTTGTTGAGTGGGCCCCTCATACTCATTGGTATAACATTGTTACATTCCCACAGACATTGTTCAAAGGTTTCATTGCTCTCCATTCTGCATGCATAGCTATTGTCCGTCTCTAAACAGAAGAGAGTTGAATGCTCCTTGTTATATCAGTTTACAGTTTCCTGATGATAAATACTGAACACTTCTCATGAACTGGCTAGCTCTTAGTATATTTCTGTGTTTATTCAAGGCTCTTGTTTATTTGAAAATATTTTTGGTATTGACTTGTATGAATTCACTACATGTTTTGAATGTTAAGCCCTTATCAAATATATAGCTTGAAAACATTTTCTCAATATTTAGGTTGGTCTTTAATTATGTTGTTTCTGCTACTTCAAGTTTTACCCTGTCCTGTTGGTGAATCTTTGATTTTTCCACCAGAGCTTTTGCTACTATATTCAAAGTAGATTATTTCCAAGGCCTATGTTAAGTTTCTTATAAAGTCTTATTGTTTCAGATTTCTAAATCATTTTAGTTCATTTTTCTGTGTAGTGTAAAAGTCCAATTTTATTATTTGGGTATAAATATATAGTTTTCCTTAAACCACTTATTAAAAACACTACCCTTTCCCACTCCTGGTTACCTTCAAATTTTAAATGATCATATATGGGGAGAGTTAATTCTGGGCTCTCTACTGTGTTTCCCACACTTATTAGCAGTATGTGTACCAATACTGCACTGCTTTAATTATTAGAGATAGCTCATTAACATAACTTAGAGCCATGATTGCTTTGTCTGAGGTATGCTGTAGTTCCATATGAATATCAGAATTGAGGTATGCTGTAGTTCCATATGAATATCAGAATTGTGGGGTTTTTTATGAAAAATTACATTGCAATTTTGATAGCAATTACACTGAATCTGTTTATTTCATTTAGTAGTCTAGATAGGTTAGAAATATCTACCACCCAATACTCTAGTCTGAAGTAACTGCCACTTTGCTGTACATTCTTCAACTATTTCCATCACTGTTTCATGTTCTCGGTGTACAAATCTTATACTATCTTGGTTTCTTTCTAGGAACCATAGAATCTCATGTTGTCATTGGGTAACTTATGCTCTTACTTTCATTTTAGGACAATTACTGATGTAAAGAAACTAGACTAATATTTGTATGTTGATTTTCTACCCTACAAATTCAACTGTGACTATTTATTAGCTCCCACCAGTGTGTATGAATGTTCACACACATGTATGTGCATGCACACACACGGTGGTCTATATAACCTTTAGAGCTTTTCACCTATAGGATCCTGTCATCAAAATCAAACACAATATTCTTCTTCCTTTCTAATAGGAATCCTTTTACTCTTTACTGTTTCCTCGATCTTTCCTATATTTCCCAGTATTCTTGCTTGATTACACTTGATAGTTCACTATAGAATAGATCAAAGAAATAGCTTTCGGTTTTTCCTAACTTGCCATCCTATTATCTATGGCTTTCCAAAACAAACAAACAAACAAAAGACAAAAAAAACATGGCTTTATTCTGTTGTTAAATTTCCTTCCATGCCTGTATCATGGAGACGTTATCACAAAAGGATGGATTTTGCCGAACCTACACCTACTGAGACGATAATGTGGTCCTTTTCTCTCACTCTCCCATACTCACCATGATTAAGTTGCAAATGAAACTAGTCTTATATCCCAGGGCAGATTCCAATTGCTCATTCTATACCATCATTTGGGTGTACAGTCAACTTTGGTTTATTTGTATTTATTAAGGAATTTTTATCTGTGAACATCATAGATATTGGCCTGAACTTTGCTTTCGTCAATGTAAGGTCAACTTCATCAAATTACTTTAAATGCATTCTTGGTTTTTCGTTTGTTTGCTTGTTTGAAGCTGGATTACACATTCTCTAAATGGTAGAATTCAGTCATGCAGCTGTCTGGTCTGCACTTTTTTCTCTCAGGAGGTCTTTAATTTCTGTTCAATTTCCCTGTCTGTTATTCATCTGTTTCTATTTGATTTTGATCCATTCGCGGTCAGTTGCATGTTTCTAGGAATGTATTTCCTTAGTTATTCAATTTGTTGGCTTATAATTGTCCATAACAATCCCTCGTGACCCTTTATATTTCTGAGACTTCCAATACACTGCCACTTTTTCCATTTCTGATTTTATTAAGCTTATCTGCTTTTCTTAGTTAGCATTCATCAGTTTTGTTTATTTTATTAAGAGCCACTGTCCTTTAGTCATCTCTAGCTATAGCTTGGTGCTCCCTCCTGCTTGCTGTTTATGATTGAACACCATCTTCCCTTTGGGGGTTACCAGACTGAGTTTCCATGGGAATGCTCAAAAGTTGGCCTCCTTATGGACTTTATCTGATTCTCTACACAAGAATGAATCACTTCTCCTGAGCCCCAGAGAAATGCTTTTACAGCTCCATTTGGCCCTGACTCTTCTGCCTTGAGCAGGCCTTCTGTGCACCATGCCTGATTTTCACTGAATAGTAAGCAACTTGCCTACAAAGTTCTCTCTCCTCCTTCTCTCTTCCCTGTTCATACATCTGGGAAAAATTTTCAACATATTCTACTCCTTGAGTTGGCCTCATGAATAAAGACATAATGAGATTCCACATTGAACAAACTCAGTTGTCAGGAGGGAAGAGAGTCCTATGCATAGGAAATTACAACACAATGTGATTGCTTCAGATGGATATTGATTTGAGTTTCATCATCTTTTATAAGAAGGTGTTGCATCCCTATAATGGAGCTAACTATAGAAGGAAGAAATTCACCTCCGTAAAGACCTTTCTTCTTTGTTTCTTTTCTATCCACCCAACAACTTAGAGATTTAAAGTTTAAAAGAATAAAAAAAGCTTTTCTCTTTCTCAGGTATGATTTTATTCCCATTTGTCTGAAGATACTTTTAATTCCCTTTTGATGTCCTAGTCACTGAATGTTTCCCTTGTCCTCTGACTAACAAAGCTCCACTCTTCGAGGTCATCCCCCATTAGCCTTGCTGGACCACTTTTCTCAACACTCTCAAGGATAAAAGCTATTGACATGTAGTTCAACTCACCTTCCAAATTCCTTTATCTACGTTTAGTGCATGCCTGATCATTCCAATACTATGGGAAGAAATATGGCAGGAGAAAAAAATTATACCATGTATTTCTTTATACATGGCCATACCTGAAATAGAATTAAGCAAAGTCACAAATCAGCAGTTTTAGAGGGTTAGAGAATAATAATGAAATTATATTTATGCTCCAATAAGTTCTGAATGTATTGCATATAATGCACAAATCAGGGTACCTAAGTTATTAAAAATTGTTCCATGGTTCAGAAGAAGGAATGGCAGTTAAAGGAGACAAGCTGATTTACAATGTTATTGTATAATTGCTTAAGTATGCTGTTTGTTAGTATTGCTTAAGTTTCTTCCTCTCCTTCCCAGTGCCAGTGAAATCATCCTGTGCTTCCTGTCCTCTGTGGCCAGATAGTCTTATTGCTAGCCAAAAATCATTTAACGTTTTGCAGGGAAGCGGAACTCAAATCACCAACTCAAACAGAAACTTAAAAAAAAAACTAACACAACACAAACCAAAGATAAGTTAATTTGGGACTTCTATGATGGTGAACAACAATGTAGAAATGATATAAATATTTATTCCCATCACTAAACTATTCTGCTTCCATAAGTGGAGAAGACTTTGCACAGGGAAAGCACCACAATCATAGCACACAGTATTATCTCACGGAGCTGATTCGTTGCAGGCAGTATCCACTGGTGCTGCATGGCATGACGGCAAAGGCAGTGCAAACTGCTCATGCAGTGTGTTAAGAAGCAAGTCTGTAATGAGATCACATGTAGATGATGGGCAAGCTCTGCCAGATACACCTGCAATATATTACACATTCAATTTTCAATTAATTTTTTGGTCATTGTGCATTCAATGAACTTTCACTGTTGCCATATTTATGACCTCCCTGATATATGGGATCACAACTCACAGTTTAAGAGGGTACGATCTAGGGTTCTCTTTGACCCCTCACTGCTGGTGAGTTTCCAAGGAGATGGTTGATAAAGCATCTGTCCTTATGCTGTGCACAGTAACCGTGAAAGTCTGGCCGGACTTCATGGCAACAGTGCAGCCCTGAACCTCCCCTCCCATTTTACTCTCTACCTTGAAGGTTGTTTCTCAGGGCTGGGACCTGAGCTTTCATAGGGATGGGGACTCTGTTAGAGACCCTGATGTTGTTTAACAAATGTCACTCCGAGGCCCTTGTGTCCCTGAGCAATTGGAAGTGTGTACATGCTGTGATCAGACAGAACCATCCTGGGCACATTTTTAACTCTTGACCTTATTCTGGGGACAGCTGTTAGTGAGTTCCATCATCGAGCCAGCAAGGGCAGTGATGCTCAAAGTCTGAACACAAAGTCTCCTGTCACTTCAGAGAGAACCTTGGCTGTGACTATCACAGGCCAGGTTTTGTTTTCCTATCCTCGGGTGTCAGCAAGCTCACAGGTTGAGTGGAGCTCTGATGTGGCTCTGTGCCCATGCGGTTCAGATCACTCCCAGCTGACCCCACAGCCTCATCTTCCTGGTGGCCCTATGGAGTAATTTGCAGAGGAGCCCTTTCCCGGTCCTCTCCTGAGTATTACAGCTCTGTTCATTCTCTGGCCGTTACTCCATTTTTCTAAGAAAAAGGAGAGTGTGGAAAGAAATATATTCAAAACAAAGAAAAACATATCCACATTTAATATACTTTTGCTTACACCCGCCAAGACTTTCTTCCTGGCATTCATCTTCCAGAGATATTGTTTTGCTCATTGTGAGCTGATACCACATGTTCCTCCTTAGATCGTCTGCCATCTTCATCTACTGTCTAGCCAGCTCCAATCCATTTCAGACTTGTCCCCAGGTTCGCAGAAGTCCCCATACATGTAGTCTTCCTAGCATTTGTCTCTAGGCCAAAATGCTTCCAAGCATGAGCTCCTGGTTTGCTTCACCCCTCCCTCTCCTTTTCATTTTTCCTTCAGTACCATTTATATACTTAGTATATCCCTGGACTCAGCTATTAAAATTGATAATGAATGTAAAAATCTTTTGTAATCTGAGTGCTGCTTCCAAACAAAGCTATATGATCAATATATTGCTAATTTGCAGACCATTTGACAGGATAACGCTCCTAATTTTAATAGCTATATGGCAAATAATACTCAAGAAAGCTCAGAGGCCAGTCACATGCCCCAGGCATGCAGTAGTGTCAGTAGCTGTTAGGTTCGGCTGCATTCCTCACAGCAGTATGGTTAAGATGTTGCTGGCCTGGTTTACAAAGGTGTTACACTGACTTCATTAATAGCCAGAATTCATAGTCTCTTTGGATCCATATAATTCACAACGTAACTTCATGTTTTCCACTAAAAGGTGGAGTCCACCTTCTGTCCTTTGGTCCTGAAGTGGCCTTTGTCCCTATGGTGGGACTGCTGCATGTTGGATTAACCATCAAGGTTTCAGCAGGTCCTCTGCTCTTTGGTTGTCTTTACAATGAGACATTCCTGTCTTTTCTGCCCTGAGATTAATCTTGATCTAGCTTCTGGGGCATAAGACACCAGTCACAGGGACACATTACTTAGACCCATGATCGAGCCCAGTGGAGACAAACAGAACTTTATGTTCAATACAATGAACTGGAACCCATGGAGTGGCCCGCATAACCCTTTGTGTTAGCTGAATATTCAATCATATATGCCATACATGTGTATATACACAATATCTTATAGACTATGCGGGCACACACAGGAGTTTAAAGGAATCAATTCACTCCATTTGGGGGCTGGCCTGTATAATATTAACATGCTAACTTAGCAGGGAGAGAACACAGGCAAAGTTTTTAATATTATTATCTTGAAATAGAATTCTTCAGAAAACATCAGTGTTTGCTCTCACAGCCTTCAAAAGGTTTCAGATGAGGAGACCAACTTACATTACATAGACTGATGTACTTAGAATCTAATGATTATACATGCTAATCACATCTACAAACGAAACCTTTACTGTGACATCTAGACTGGCATTTAACTAAACAACTGGGCATTGTAACTTAGACAAACTGATGCACAAAATTAAGCATCACACCATGTACCTGTGAAAGTGATGAAAGTTTATTTTTATGTCTCTGAATTAGTCACATAACATTATTGTGATAAGAGATACATTAAGGCAAAATGCTCTCCTAATAACCTGATTTTGTTTTCATTAAAAGGCTAAGCTTCACTGAGCTAGCAGGGCTTATGGTTTAGGGTAAAGTCCCGCCCCTACCCAACTTGTATCACTTATACTAAAAATGAGTCAGATTGCTTGCTAATATTTGCTTATTTCAGTATCAAGCAAAAGGTCCAGACATTCAGAGGAGTATGGGTTGCCAGGCCAGATGAAATTGCAAGAACCCAGATCAGGGATGGCCCGGTCCTCCCCTCCTGTGCTGTTCTGAAGAAGAGGAGTTAGCAGCATTCTCCATAATTTCCTCTTGGTCCGCAGCACCTGACACTTCCACGCTACACCTCTTTTTTCCTTTAGTCACAATCAGCTTAGACTTTATTGTAAATCCTGTATCCTATTCCAAAGACTATTTGAGTTTAAATTCATATTCTTAAATATAAATCAAAAGGTTGCTCCTTATTTTAAAAAATTATCAAATCTATGTGAAGGTAATCTTTCAATGAAGGTGAGGGGAAGAAGAAGATCATTGGACCTTTTGAACTCATGCAGGTTTTCTTTTACAAGTCATGAAGGGACAGTGGCCTCTAATAAGTCAGGGGACATTTCCCCTCCCACCTGAATGCCATGTCCTCTTTGGAGGTTGTTGGGTAGAGTTTCTGCGGAAAGACTGAAAGATGGACTTTCTTATGAAACTTAATCCAATTCTCTCCAGAAGAATAAACCACTTCTTATGAGCAATGGGGAGATGATTTTGTAATCCTGTTTGGCCCTGACTCTTCTGCTTTAAGCTGAGTTTGTTTGTTCCATGGGTCATCATATTTGCTTTTATCATGGATCATATATCACCACTGGCTGGTGAGAAATGTGCACAGAAGCATCCTTTCTTTGCTCTTCCTGTTTCTCTTCCCTATTTTTCTACTGTGTTCTAGTGCTGAAGTTGGCCTTGGAACAGATATAATTACCTTCTGTGCTTAAAGAGCTCAACAGTCTTGGAGAAAAGAGTTTTGTGTATAGGAAATTATAACTCAATGTGATGGTGCCTTGGCAGTTATTGATTTGAGTTTTATCATCTGTTACAACAAAGGGCTTTATCCTTACAGGCTAACCACAGAAAAGAAAAGTATTTGCTATTCTAAAACATTTTCTTCATTATTAGTACATTTTTCCATCTTAACTAGAATATGTCATTCAGTAAACAAAGGAACCTTTCTCCTTCTTTTGTATAATGAGGGGAGGTGGCTTTTGGGGTTTTTTTTGGATCGTTTTGTTGTTTTCTGCAGTTTCTGCTGCTCCACTGAAGAGACTACTTGGAAACTCGACCCCTGGCTGACTGACTATGCTCTTGAACACTCAGGGCCACAAAGTTGATGATGTGACCCAAGCCAAGCCCATCAGAATCATTCTTTGGGGGCTTTGGAAATGAATTTAAGGAAAGAGACTCTCTTCAAGTCTGGCAGTGATGATAAGAAGACACAAGCATCAGCAGGGCCCGTGGCCATGACTCTGGCCTCGTGGAGAAAGCTAGTATGAAAAATTGGAAGTGACATTCATAAAGAAACCCAATGAAAGGAAGAGCCCAGTCAGCATGCAGTCTTTGGCATGTGATATCCCTAGTCTCCATAATGATCAAGTGACTTTCCCATCCTGCCCAAGCTTGTTTAAATTGAATTCCTTGGGAAAGAAAAGAGTTCGACTCATATAAGATCTGACATCTCTATTACCCCCCAAACCCACCCCTGCTTAATTTCCACCTGGCAATCTTCAATTTTGAAGAACCCACTGTACACCTTGGCTATCAAGAAACTTGCTTTTTGAAAAAAAGTTTATTTTATTGTTTTCAATTATATGTATAGGTATAGGTTTGTATGTGGGTATGTGCATATGAGTGCTGGTGTCTACCAAGCCAGAGGTGGCAGATTCCCCTGGTCCCAGAAGTCCAGGCTTTTGTGAGCTACCTTATATGGGTGCTAGGAATTGAACTTTGATCTTCTGCAGAGCAGTATGTGCTCTTTCTTAATGGCTGGGCTATTTCTCTAGCCCCCTTGTTCTTTTAACTAAAGTGAATGAAAAGCAACAAAGGACATTTTACATCTTTTCCCAGAATTTTGGCCACTTAAGATATTAGAATGTTCATGTGGTCAAATTAACATCTAAATGTTAATTTTTATGCCCATAGATCTGGGCTGCCTTCAACCTTGGTCAGAGACACTTCTGTGATGGACAGCAGTTAATGGAGAGATGCATAAACCATCAAGATGTGGAGAATAAGGACTGAGAACTCAGCCTTAAATGTGGCATCTGTATGACCCCCATCCTCACCCCAGGCTCAGGAGGATGGAGGCTCTTCCATGAACTGCTGTCTCCTGGACATGGTATGTCTATTGTACTCATAAACTACACAAGACCAGACCAGGCAAAATCTTAACACAGATGGGGTATATGACCTCCAGGCTCACCCTTACTCAGGAGATATTGTCAGAGCATAGTTGCTGGAGAGGGGAGAAATGGTTTTGGGGGTTTTGGGTTTTGGGTTTTCTTTTTTAAGTAGTCACTGGGGTTTCCCATTTTCCGGAGGATCACCCCTATCGATACACATGTAGTCAGCAACAACTAGACTTACTCAATTTGAAAAAGAAAAAGGAAGTCATGAAGTTGAGAGGAGACATCTGGGGAGGGGAAGGGAGGAATTTAATACATGTATTGAAAAGTGCGCTTCAAATTATAAAATACAAATATCAGGGCTGGAGACATGGTTCCGTAATTAAGATCATTGGTGATTCTTGCAGAGGACCCAGGTTCAGTTCTCAGCAACCACACAGCAGCTCATAACCTACAACTTCAGTTCAATGAATATAATGCCTTTTACTGGTCTCTGGGGTCACCACACACACCCACACACACATCCACACCCACACACATACACACACAGTGTGCATACATACATGCAGGCAAAGAACTCATATACATAAAGTAAAATAAACAAATAAATGAAATAAAATATGCATCAACATTGAAAAATATTAAAGACGCTGCACATTCTGCAATGTCAGACATTAGGCCAAGATCTAACGCTTTCTATAAAAATAAATAAGTGTTGTCTGGACATGGTGACACACCTTTAATCCTAGCACCTAGAAAGCAGAAGGAGGCTGATTTCTGTGAGTTCAAATCTAGCCTGGTCTATATAACTAGTTTTAGGCTAGCCAAGTAAGGTTCTATCTCAAAAAGGAAAAAAACAATTAATCTTTTTAGTTTAAAAAAGAAATAAAAGTCTAAGTAAAATACAGTCTCATTAGCATGCAAATTTTCTTTAATCATTCGTAAATGGTGAAACTATATGCATACTAAATAATTGTTTTAGAATAAAATTCTTTAAGACTTGTTATCAGTATTTTATTTACATGCTTATTTTGTATACCTGAATACCCACAGTCATGAAAATTTTCTTGGGTGAAAAGGAACTAGGAAAGGGAAAAAAAAACAAAACCCTGCAGAATCCCTGCTCCAGACAACCAGGGAGGAAAGAGGTATTTTATAAAGTGGAGAGCGTGAAGAGATTGAAAATTAATGAGGTTAGAAAGTGGTAACAGCCTCCATCCACCCACTGCAGACATCTTGGTCATCATGGGCATTAGGAAAGTTGCTAGGCTAGAGAGTATGGCAAGGGGCAAATGGCAGCTAAAAAGTAGATGAAGGAATTGCAAAAGACCTGTGTGAGAAAGTCTAATGAGTGAGAAGTGAGTCGTAACTGTATATTCAATACTAAAGACTGGAAAGGACACAAAACTGGATATTAAATAAGTCCATTCCAGTCCTCTTTTTTATGCTTATTACTTATTACTTAACCACACTTTAATGTGTCCATGGTTTTGGGGGATGAACCTAGGGTCTCACACAAGCGTAGACAAGCGCTTGACCACTCTGATACACACAACCCTACTTAATCTCCTTGAGTCTCAGTTTCCCACTGCAAAACGGAACAGTAATTCTAACTTGCATGGCTTGTATGTGCCTCAGAGGAGAGAAGATAGGTGGATATGCCCACTGCAGCTACAGATATTGAAATGTTAACGTCTGTTATTGGTATTACCGCACTTTTGTTAAAAACAGTGACTCCAGCACCTATATGTGCACGCTCACTAAAAGCTAGGAGAATGCTCGAGTTTTAATTGCAGTCACTACTGAGGAACCTGTAGCCATCTAGATCTGTCCAAAAGAAAATTAGGGAAACGCGACTCAAGCAGGCCTGCCCTCCTTACAAAGCTGATAAGAAAAATGAAAAACAGGACTGTGTCCTTAGCAGAATGTCCCTTTTACTGCCTTCCAGCTAAATATTCATTCCTGCCCATTCTCAAAGCTATTCTGAGACAAAGCGGAGATCACCCTTTATCTCTTGTCTTTTAATATCCCCCATTTGTATGGACTGAAAAATTGAGATGGGTGCAACATAAAGCCATTTGCACCATACCTGCCTCTGCTGCAAACAGCTGGAGCTTCCTACCCAAGAGAAAAGCCCTTCAGAAAGCCCAAGTTCAGAAAACACAGAAAAGATGTGAAATATTAAACAAATAAAGACTGAGTAGGGAAAAGAAAAGACTATATTCTGAGACATATTTTCCAAATAAGAGAGATAAATTCTGAGAATGAAACATGTTGGGACAACAAGACAAATGCTGGAATAAATATGAAAAAAAGATAAATTTTCTCATCTAGGAATGCAGAAAGTCAAACTCTAAAATGTTAGACCATAGCTGAAGCAAAGGTAAAACTGGGAGGGTAAGATAAACACCACAGGGCAATAAATCACCGAAATAACACTTTGGAGAATTACTGTGAATAAAACACATCCCACAAAGCATGCACACAGGAGGAAGACAAATGCAATGTGACTAACAAATACAGATATCCTGGTGAGGATGGAGACCACTCTTAGGAAGATAAATACCCAGAGCGGCTCTGCCCGCCCTGGCCTTCCCTAAGGAATCCCATTTCCGTGTACTTCCCTAAACCCTTCCTTCCGATTTGTTCACCAGTCTCTCCTTTTTATGCAGGAGGGGAGGTCACCTCTCTCATACCTGATACTGGCTCTTCTTTTTCTTGTGACAGCTGGCACAATCAATCCCCCAAGGGGGCCTTTTTGTCACAGCTCTCCTTTTGTCACTGAATGTCTTCTCCTTCCCAAAAATCGGGAACTCCGCTCTTGTTGCTCAAATATAAGCCTCATGATATGGAGGTGAACAACCCAAAACCTTCACAACAGGGTCACCTGTCCTCAAATGCTTTGTCACTATCCCTCTCCCGTATGACCATTAGAAGCAAGGCTTCTAGTCATGGTGCTTCACCAGAATACCACAAAGTCAGTCCTAGCGCAGGAAGGAGAGGTAACAGCTTGTAGTGAAATCCAGGCAGGTTTAGAAGCCAAGTATACTGACTTCTGTGGAAGTGCTTATTAGCTATGGGAACTGGGCACAGTGATGTAAGTGCTCATCTCAGAAAGGCAAATGATGCTTAATATTCTGACGTTGTCAGGAAACACATATGAGAAACACGTAACTGTTCTCAGGATTCAAACATGATAGCATGCCCAGCAGGAGTCATTCAACACAATTTAACCTTCCCTGAGTGTGGGTGCGAGGTTGTAGTGTGCTGTGAGCTCACAGAAAAAGGTCAGAACAATGAAGTTCAGGACTGGGGGAGGGCGGGGATTGAGCCTGGTAACTAAGGGAACACAAGTATGCCAGCACACAGTGACAAGCATTCTGCCTAATGCTGGCATCATACAGTACCAATGCAGTAGCATCACAAATTCGCCAAGGCTTTCCTTCAAGATGAGGCCTAGATTTTCAATACTGACTACAGGTAGCAGGAGGGTGAGGTTATTGCATTTGAAAACCATGTTGTGTGGTTTCCAATACAGTCTCACATTCATCAGCTAATAGGATCACCACCACTCTATCTATGACTAGAGCAAGGATTACTCATCTCATTTTTATCTTGAAAACCTGAGGGACAAAGAAGTTATGACCTTCCCAAGAAGAAAGGTCATGCCACCGCTAGGTGCTAGGTAGAAGCTAAGGAAAGACTGGGACTTGATCCCTAGAAACCAATGCTACCATCCCTTGGAAAAAGGAACTGTTTCTACTTACTGCTTCATCAAGAGGACCTTTGCAGCTAAAAATACCTCATGCAAATGAATTCTCCTTGAGAGAAGATAATGTACAACCAAACATTCCGGTAGGGGAGGAAACTGAGTTAACACAACAATGGGAGGCCAGGCAATTGCTTCTCCTCCAGCCCCCACTGTGTGGTCTTCAGAGCACACCAGCCACATTCACCTGCTGGCTTATAAAAACTCAGAATCTTGAAGCCCACTGCGGAGCCACTGAATCAGAATCTGCGTTTTAGCAAAAGCCCCAAGTGGTTCATACCCAGATTAACATTAGAGGAGCATTTGTCTTAGATAATTCAGAAAGGAAATCATTTTGTCATTGATAAAGTTCTGAACTCGCCTTGTCAGAGAAGAACTCCACTCTGGTGCTAGGATCTGCCTGCCCAATTACCACCCGGGGCTCTTTCTCTGCCCATCCACCTAGTTGCCTCTATTGGCTTTTCCACATACCAGCCGTCTCCTAGAGACCACACCTGGGAGAAACTGGTTTGGAAATAGATTTCAAATAGCTGAAAGGGGCATGCACCAGACCTAAGTTAAGTCACCTTAGAGGTTGTTTATTTTGCTTACCTCAAATCCTATGGTCTTACATGTTTAAGCTGCCTTCTTACGTGAGATCCATGTTCAATGCCACCTTCAGAAGAGTCCACGCTTGTCCTGGTCTCTGATATCTCTCTGCTCCATTAACCTATTCCTGGGAAATAGATTTGCCTGCATAGCTGAGTGCTCTCCTGACTACTGTCCTCTGAAGTGAAGGGTCACCCAACATCAACATGGTCACTCATTTCCATGGATGTTTCTGGAGTCTAGAGGCAGGTATCTCTCAAAACATTCTAGGGAAAGGCAGGCTAATGCTAGGAGCTATTTCCATTCACTTAGCAAAACGGAACCCACCTGGCTCAGATTGGGAGCCATGTGGGACCACATTGCATTGTGCATGGGGAGGTCTCCAAGTGTCTCATACAATGGCACATCATTATTGTACAGTATCATTGTCCTATTACCCCCTCAATTAAAATAAGTGGCTCTTTAAAATGCAGTAACAGCTGCTCCCAGCAGCGTCTCCCTGAAATACATTTGTGTTCTCAGTTTTCCCTTTTCTGTGCAGCCTTTTATATCTCTGTTTAAGCTGTGCTTCACACTCACCCTCGTGAAATCCACAGGGCTCTTAAATAGGAAATATCCAATTCCAAGTGGACCCAAAAAAGAAGACTGTTTCTCAAGAGTGAGAACCAAGCAAATGCCGTACAGCTCCTATGCCCAGACCCCAGAGGCCCTTTGCCCTAAGAGCATTTTGCAACAGTAGCTTTTGGTGCCCTCCTGTGAAACAGTCAAACCCATAGACTTCACACTTGGGTCCTATAAGGAGCCAATGGCACACAGTGAAAGGCAACACAATATGTCAGCTGCATATGCTTCCCATTGGGGAAGAATCCAAAGCGTATCTGAATAAACAGGGAAGATCATCACACTTATTTTCCATGGTATACTCTATGCCATAAAATAATTAGTGTCTGTGAGACTGTGATTTATAAGAAAAATACATCTTGTTCTTTGCTTCATGCCTGGTGTACATCTCTTTAAAAGATTAGGAATCTCTGAAGTGATAGCATAACTTCTTGTATGCTAATGAAATAACTGATGGCAAGGGCTTCTGGGCGGCTTCCGAATGGGGGCAGGTTGCCAGCAAGGCTAACTGTGTGATTAGAACATTGATATTTTCAGTCTTGTGACCCTGGAGAGGGACAGTGGCTAAGAGTTGAGTTGTTCATCAATGGCTGGTGATTTCACCAATCTTGTCTACATTATGAAGCTACTCTAAGGTAAACTAAAAAGGTAAAAAGAACATACTTTGGAGAGCTTCTTTGTGGCTGAACAGGTAGAGGAGCATAGAGGTCATTCCTCTGAATGTGTACAAGCTGAATACGGCTCCCCACTCCATCCCTGTTTTGCCCAATGCATCTCTTCCATTCTACTTTTCATCTGTATCCTTTGAAATGAATGCCTTTATAATAAACTGTGAAACACAAGTCAAGATCCTTTGAATTTTTAGAAGCATTTCAAAAAATGGCAGAACCTGAGGATCATGGGTTCCTCCCATTTCCAGCCACCCCGTGAGTTGGAAAGGCCCAGGTTAGTGACTGGCATCTGAAGTGGGATGGTGTATTATATCATTGAAGCCCTAACATGTGGACTCTGACTCTAACTATAATCAAACAGTACCAGACGTGAATCAGACTGCAGGACCCTTCGGAAGTGTCCACTGGAGAACTGCTCGGAATATAAGAAAGACAGAATTTTGAGGGATGTTGTTATTGACCGAGAAACACTGAGTTTGTGGTGATTGTTCTGCTATGAACTATCAAATACAGAAATAAAAATCATGAGGTGACATTATAGCTTTATTCTCTAGCAATTCCTTCCCATTCTTTATTCTTAGTTGACAAGTTGCCTTCTATTTCTCTGAAAGAGACCAGAGAGCTTCCATAACCTGAATCTCTCCACATCTTAGCCCCCATTATTGACTCCCTTCTGTCAATCATTGTTAAGCGGGCATAGTAGAAGCCAAAAGCATCCCTTTACATACTCACCAAACTTCAGCACCTGCCCCAACTCAGGGATCTCTCAATGGAAATTCTCTCCACTCTTCTTCACTCTTCTATTCTACTAGAGCATTCTGTGGACACTGGGCATAGTATAACTTTTCTTATTTAACAGAAAACCTTTATGCCCACATTTCTCCCAATCCATTCCTCCTTCTGAATACTTTTTATACTATGATTCCCTGAAAGAATGCCTTATGTTTCTGGTCTCTGATTCTTTCTTCTATATCTCCTTGAATCTGGCTTTCACATCTTCTGCCCAACTTTAATAAAACTGCTCTTATCAAGATCAATAATGATTAGTATTTGATTGAATTCAACTTCCAATGTGATCTCTTAGCAACATTCTTTAGAGGCAATCACATATTCCCCATCAATAAACTTTCTTCACTGACCTTAAGGACTCTAATTTGTTGATCTTCTGATCTCAGTGGTGGGTCTTCCTTGGTCTTCTCTGACTCCCCTTCATATCCTTGACCTCTAAATATCTGAGTGTTTGAAGACCCAGAATTTTGTCTTTGGTTCTCCCTGTTCTCCCATAGTGGCCTAATCTCATGAGCTGAAGTATATTTATGTGATGACTTCCAAGTCTATATAGCTGGACCAGACATTGTCGCTGCATTCTGGATATTTTATAAATACCTTCATTTAATATGTTCTGAGTTAACATTTTTATCATCCTCCTCAAAACTCTTCTGCTCACAATAATAATAAAAAATATGATGTTGTTTTGTTTTTACTCTTTTGGGGGCCCACTGCCCATCTCCCAAATTAATACAAGAAGACTGTTTTTACTTAATGATTGTTCAGCCTTAGTTTGGCTTGTTTCTAACCAACTTTTCTAACTTAAATTATAATGTTTCTCTTTCACTACAGTTTTTTTTCTCTGGGCTTTTTACTTTTCTTTATTATTAATGTCTTTCTTCCCTTCTTACTCCATGGATGGCTATGTGACTGGGTGACTGGACCCTGATGTCCTCCTCTCTGTCTTCTTTTCCTGCTCCTCCCTCTTCTATTTATTCTCGCTGCCTGGCAGTCCTGCCTATTTCTCTCTCCTGCTTAGCTGTTGGTCGTTCAGTCATTCAGCTCTTCATTAGACCAATCAGGCGTTTTAGTCAGGCAAAGTAACACAACTTTACAGAGTTAAACAAATGCAACATAAAGAATGCAGCACATCTGTGCATCATTAAACAAATATCCCACAACATAAAGAAATGTAACACATCTTCAACTAATATTCCACAAGAATATCTTTATCTTATCATTTATCTTCTTGGATCAAATTCAGGCTTCTATTCATGATGTCCTCTTTCCTTCTTACGTTACAGTCAATCAACCAGAATTTACTTTACCATTGAACTATTGAGATTGGGAGCACTTGCCATCAACCACTATACTGCTTCCACCTTGATTCAAGCTACCTTAAGTTCTCACTTCCATTATCTCTTCTACATTTCTGTCCCTGACCACCACACTGCACATCACACCAAGCTGCCCTTTGACATACTTTAGATCTTGTTACTATCCTGCTCAGCCTCTTAATGGTTTCCAGTATTGCTTAGAAACTGGGTCAGATTATCATTTCCAGGACTTTACTGATGCACTCATGGAACAATGGCATCTAGGGCATATAACTCATAGGACAATTGTGAACAATAAATAGTGTATTGTCTGGAACATATTTAGGAGAGTTCCTGACACATTCAGAAAACTGAGACATACAACTTATCATCATCATTATCATCGTGCATTTATTGATGGCAGATTACAACAACAAGATTAATAACATTGTGTGTTCATAAACTATTATATCCAAAAATAAAGGTGAGAGTTCTGCTTTACTCTCTGTTGCTTTATTTTCAGAGAACTACACTTTAACATAAAGCAGAGCACATTATCCTCTTTGGCCTGGGCATCCTTCAAAATGTTTGTGTGTGTGTGTGTGTGTGTGTGTGTGTGTGTGTNTGGTGGTTGGACTCTGAAATCTCACAGATAGAAGGCATCTGAAGAGATGCATAAGATTGCTTAGCAGGTAACAAAAGTGTCTAGCAGGGGAGACCAAAGGATAATGGCAACATTAACAGCAGAGACAGCATGGAGGAGAAGTTGGTGACTACCACTCAAAATTCGGATGGTAAGACCACCCTGTCTTAGTTAGTAAGTGACATTCTGCTTCCCCGGATCCCCTCCTGCCTACCCTAACCCACAGCAGCTCTTCTCATGGGGAGTTGAAGGCTGGTAGATGTTTCCAACCAGCTGTAACTGGCTTCTTCAATCTAAAAGGATGTTTTATCTCCTCCGTGGCCTCTGACTCCTCACTTCCGCCCTTCCCCAGACCTTCCAGTTGGGCTCCCCTCTCCTGATGCACTGAGCCTGATCTTTAAGGAAAGCTGGGTCAGTTCTGGTCCAGCTGGCAGAGAGGCCCACATGAAAAGGTGAGTGTTTGCATCATTGTGCTGGCGTCTGGTAATTTGTCTCTGTGTGTGGTTTCTTTCCTCCTAACTTGACTATTACCATTTTTTTTCCTTTCTCATCTGAATGATGCCACTAACGCAATGAGAGAGAAGGAAAAAGCCAAAGCCCATTAAAATATAACAACAAAATAACCCCTGGCTCAGAATGCTCAGGTAGCTCAAAGCCGCTCTTGTCCTCTCTCCTTATCTCTCTGCCAGCCTCCTCCCCACCCCCACATCACTCTCTTTCATAGTGTTTTTATTTCTGCTATTTGGCTGCCCAGATTCTCCCACCCCCAACTCTCATTGCCCTCCTCTGTCATCCTGCCCGCTATCTTCCTTGCTCTTCTGAGCCATTTCCCTCCCCAGTCCGCATTCTCTGTTCCTCCTACCATCCATCCACCATCCCTTGGGGCTGCGAACTTTTAGAAGGAGCAATCAGGAACTGAGAACACTAAGGACAGTGTGAATGAAGACCAAAGGAAATAGGAGACAGTCATTCCTCCTCAACTCAGCCCAGTAGCCAGAGGCAACCAAAAATGAAAGGCAAGCAGAAATTAGGAATCAACCCACCGTACAGGGGATACCAGGAGAGCAAGGCAAGTGGATGCCAAGACAGGAGGATATACAAGAAAACACTGGGCTGGAAGAGAAAAAAAAACAACCCTGTCACCGAGTGACTTAAATAGTTCATTGCATACAGATGCTTAAACGCGTTAGACCTTATCTATAAAATGGACATCGAAGTGTCACCTCCTTAGAAAGTCTGTGAACATCAAATGGATGAGGGGTGACTACAGTGTGGCTATGAGCCACTCTCGTCACTTTTGAACTCTCTTTTGAAGAGTGTTTACTGATGGCCCTAGAACCAACAGAGGACCTCACATGTGGTAGACAGTTCATATAGTTAGTTAATTTCTATATCCTGCATGGCTCGGTCCTGTAAACCTGACTGGGGTGATGTGGGAATGAAGAAATAACAGAAATACAGAAAAGCCGGGATTCGATGGGCTGTGCTTGCACTGATATAGGGCACCTACTACAAAACCCAAAACTCAAAACTCGGCTGGGCATTCGCGGTTAACAGGTCTCTGTGGCAGATCTCTGTAGGAGAGCAGTCTAAGGTTACAGCCATTCGGGAGGAGGAAGCTCTGTATGCTAGTTTTTGCATATACTGTTCAATCATTGGACCAAATTCCCCTGAGTTTGACCCAAAGAAAGGCACTGCTATTCCCATGGGTCTAAGGCACTGGGGTCCTTGACATGACTGTGCCAATGTCAACAACACACATTCACTCAGGGCTTCATCTGCACCCCACACTTCCCACACACTCTGGAACCCCCTGCTTCATTTCAATGATTGCCACTTTTCTACCTCTCAAAACAACTAGTACTAAATAAAAATGATTCTGTCCTTTGATAAGCCCTCTCCCCTGCAGCCCTTAATGATGATTTTGCTAATAAATTAGAATAATCTGACAAAATGCTCCTGTTGTATTATTACCTTCAAAGACAGAAGACATAAAACTGTCTTTACAGTTTGAATCCAATTATTTGTGATATAAATGGACATACTTCAAAACTAATATTAATAACTAAATACTATTACTCCAAAACATTGATATTCATTATTTCTAAGCTATAAGGTTATGATTGGTTTTAATGTTCTTGTCTTTTAGGAGTTTTAACATGAAGTAATATATTCATAATTAAAGAAAACACAAAAGGCAATTTTGAACAATGACTAAAATCAGCCACACACTTGTTTTTAAAACTTTACTTTATCAATGGTGCTGCCTTCTCAAGAAGATAAACAAATGTAGGGGCATAAAACCTATAGAGGACCCATGGGCATATGATTTATTTCAACTCTAAGATAGCATGGCTAAATCTCAATGCCGTCATTCTCTCAGCTTACTGACAACATTATCACTCCATATAGACAAGTTGATCTGGAATTTCATGTTAGTAGCCAAGCTGCAGAAGACAGAAGAAGGAGGTGCCCACATTTATAATTCACGTGATGTCCTGTCTCAATCACCTGACAGCTACGATCTATAGGCAATGCACTTCTGCTTGTCCTTGAAGGAGTCATGCTTTGTAACCTCTAAGGGAGGTTCAGGCAGTTGTTTCTATCAGTATGCAATTGACAGAGTTAGCATATCAAGGCCCTGATGGAGTTATGTGAAATTTAAATATACAATGATGTATATTCATATATATATACATATAGATATCTTATCAGATATATATTTCAGAAGATATATATCACAAGATATATGAATATACATCAGAAGATATGCATGTGTACATATGTATGCATGCATGTATGTATGTATGTATCCTGGCTGGAATAATAAGATCATGAACAAGGAGGGAAAGCCCTGAAATGCTTTCTGTGCACAACATATCCTTTGATGTGCTCGCTACCCTTCTGAAAGGCACAACTTTTACTCAAACACATGCATTCATTACCACGTTCTCAACTATGGAAAGAATGAACATAGCTCACTTATATTTGCTTATAGGTTTTTATGTACTTAAAGCTGGCAGTCATAACAAGCAAACCATCTAGGTCCCCTTCTATGTTGAAGAGGGCTTCTGTCTTCTTCTCTGGGAGCGTAACTGTATTGAAAGAGGTAATACCAAAGGACCCTGCTTCAGTGAAGGTAGACAAAGATATCCCCCTAAAATGAACGGTTGAGCATGGCAAGCCTTGCAGACATTCTGAACTGCACCAGAATCAACTGCAGTATAAAAACATAGCCATAAAGGAGGTCTCCTACAAAGTCAGGACTTTCATTTTAATTCAGATTCTTTGTGGGGAGCCAACTATTGGCAAAGTTAAGCAAGAACTCTGGGCATGAGGAGAAATATTTGAGACATTGGATTTATCCTGTTCCTCAGAGATGGGGATCTGTGCACAGAAATATCATCCCTAGACCTGCTTTTTTTTTAAAAAAATCTCTATCCCTGAAAGATATTTTTAAGCATTTCAATAGAAAATGTACATAATTTTAACCAACAGTTTTAGCCCATGTTTTGAACCATAATAGCTACAAACAAAAATCTTTTAGCTAATATTCTTTGGTGTTTTTCTATACAGCTTAGGGAAGGGAACATTGGTTTATTGTATGGGCCTAGGATTTTTTTCCTTAAAATTCCTTGTGTGTAGGACAAGCCTTTTATTTCACATAAATGTATGTTTGGTGAATTCCACTGAGCAACTTACCTTATCCCATCTTCCTCTCGTACTCAATTTAAAAAGTCACATAGAATCTCAGCCCTGGTATGCCTTCCCTGGTGGTAAAAGATGTGATGAAGATTTTCCCTGAAGAAATGCATACACACAGAGGGAGTGTATATACAAAAAATATACAATAAAAGCAAGCACAAACATACACAAATGTGCACACAGAGTGACACATGTGTATACACACAAACACACACAGAAGTACACACAAGGAGACAGACAGACCGAGAGACACTTTACTCATGTGTTATTTTTATTTCAAATATTTTCCTAGGCTTAATTGACCCTCTCTAATACTTGAGCCATTACCTTAACTTGGACTCCAAAAGCAGAATTTATTTTAAGCTTATAAAATTTCAAAGTTTGGCCACATAGTATACCTTAGACAGATCTCAACCTTCAGAACAAATCTTTCTTTTAGATATTGGGTCACTGGGTGTTTAGTGCCTTCCCAAAGTGACATTTATCTTTACCAATGTATTTTCTCATTGGCTGTAAATACATAGATTTTGTGTTGCTGTTGTTTTACTTGCCTTGTGGTAGAGGAGAGAAAAGGAACTCGGGCAACAAAACTTACCCATTCCTCTTCTATAGTCAGAGGAAGAAAATGTCGTAGAGAATGTCAAAACCCAGAGATCACCCAAAGTGCAAAGCCTTTTGCAACTAGATTTCACAACATTTAAACCACTCTGAGAAGCTTCCAGAAGGGCAGGTACGATAGTAAATCGACGATGCCATCTGCCAAATGGCCTGCAGAGGCTGAGAACCGTCGGGCTCATTAATTATTGATGACAATCAGAGTCAATTTGACTTCATTATAGGCCAAGAAGAGGAAATCATTGAGGATCTTGGTCTTAATGGACCTAAGTGTGACGGGGAAGCTGTGGGGAGGGAGAGTCCAGCTCCCATCTCCTGTCTTCAGTCTCTTTGAGAGCAACGTTGTGACCAGAACAAGATGAGGTGCCTAAATTATTTAGGCAAACATCAATTGGTGGGAGGCCATGAATTTCAGACATATAAGATGTGTCTGCACGGGTCATGGTTCACCAGATAGCTGTACTATCATCTCTCCTAAGAGAAGGGATTGCTTAACCAAAAATTTGGTTTCTTCGAGGATCCTTATGTCTGATTTTCTTCTCTCCCTTCAAAGGCTGATGTATAACTTTGGAGGTGGGGAAAGAGGGAGCTGAAGGGAATTGCTGAGATTCTCTGTTTTTTTCTTTAGCTATCTGGCCCTTTACCCATTCCTTACATGCAGTCTCTATTTGCCAGTGACCCCCTTGTTACATGCAGCATCTACTATCAGTGATCCCCCTCCTTACATGCAGCCTCTACTCGCCAGTGACCCACTCCGTACGTATATATATAGCCTCTGCTCATCAGTGCAAAGACTTTAGGAAAGAAATGGAGCTGAGCATCTTATCTGATTGGAACTGCAGGGGGTTTTCCATAGACAGGATGCAATTATTCAACTTGGACTGCAGCCAGTGCCAGCGCTCCTGTGTTTGCTCCTGCTTCCTTTGTGTTTCTCTAGTACCTTCCCTAGCCTGGCACACTGCAGTTCCCTCCTTCGAGTAAGAAGAGGGCCTGCTGTCCTAGCAGCTTTTCTTTTAAACAACTCTCTTCAACTGAAGAGCACCGAGCCTATGACAGCCCAAATGTTGTACGATGCATATGGGCCATTGCAAGCAAAGTAGAATACACGAGCTGCATCACCAAGAAATCCAGTTGATTAAAAAAAAATGTAGAGCAAAGGCGTAATTGAAGGCAATAAAAAGCAAAGCAAGGGAAAAGGCTGGGGGCCCTAGCTAGAGTATTCGTTTTGGAGGGGGAGGGGAAGTATGCACTCTATTCATGTCTATAAAGGGTATAAAATGAATCTTTTATTGTCTTATTTTACTTTTGAACATAGGCATATATGGAGGAATTGATTGCAAGAGGATCAGTATAGTTTAATCAGCTACACTCAATGTGTGGAACCAATCTTTGCATGGTAAATTTGAGACTTCAAAAACATACCACAGGGCTGGGGAGATGACTCAGTCAATAAAATATTACTGAGCACAAGAACCTGAATTTAGTTCTAGAATTCACTTAAAAAGCCAGGTACAGGCATACACAGGTGTAAACTCAGCACTGGGAGGCAGAGACAAGAGGATGCTTAGAGCTTGCAGGCCAGCCATCCTAGCCGAAAAAACAAACATCAGATTCAGTTAAGGCCTTGTTTCAAAGAATAAGGTTGATAATAAGAGACAAAGATACTGGTGCCAACCTCTGACTGTTGACATCTGACTCCTACATAGATGTACATACATGTGCATGCACACCCATATATACACACACAAGAATCTTCCTCCTCTCTGATTTCTGTTTAACATGGCTTGATCAATGCCACATGCCACGCTTCACTCAAATGTGGACATTTTGGGCTTCTAAGCACTGTGCATCCCTTTGAGCTTTGTGACACTTCACTCTTTCAGTCTGACACATTCTCATGATCTTTCCTCATTAGGAGCTCTAAGCAATTAAATCACAAAAATTCTCATCTGTTCAATTTTAAAGCATCTTGTGCAATCCACTTATATTTATACTTTGAAATCATTATTTCAAAATTTTAATGGACATGGAATTAATTGGACATTATTGTTAAATTTAATGAGAGGCAAACCAAACGGCAATAATGAGAACTCCTCATTAGAGCCCACTATGCAGCCAGTGTGGTCCTTCTCCAAATCACACCAGAAAGAGCTTGCTACCTTGCAGAGTGTTAAGAAGACTACTGGTCTTCGCTCTAATAAAGCACTTCCATTTGTTACTATTCAAGGCCTTTGCACATGGATGACTACATTTGATTGTTCTAGAGACATCGAGTCAGACAAGGCATGTGCTACTATCCTGTCATGCATGACGCATGATTAAAAAAAAAACAAAGTTTCCCATGCTTATTATGACTTCTCCAAGGTCACACTGCCAGTTAAGTGCTGCGGTCTGTGATGCTGATTACTGGGTTTAGTTCTTTCTCCACTACAAGTTCTCCCAACTCTCCTCAATGCTAGGAACAAGATCTAAGAAATTACCAAGCCTGGTTGTACACACCTATAGTTCCAGTAGATGGAGTAGGTGGAGAATGCATCAACAACAGCAACAAAAAAGAGCAAGCTGGAAAGACTGACCTTGCAGGTTAACTGTGGGCAGAAGAAATAAAACCTCTGGTTCAATGATGAAGTGGTCTGGATAGTCACTCACGGGTTATTCCTGACCGGAGAAATAACATTTCATCCTATATCTTCTTCAAGAAAATTCTTGAACAGGCAATAATTAAGTCACAAAAGAGAAACCTTGAATATAAAGAACCCAGGTTTTTAAGAATGGGCATTACATATAGCTGCCTTTGCCCTTTCTCTGAAGCGAAACATTATCATTATCACAGTGCTGTTAAGAAACATATGTTTTTTTTTTCAGAGATGTGTTTCTACTCAACATTTTTGACAGATATCAGGAAAGAGAAAAATTAATCCATATCTGCAAAATGTGTAGAGCCACAGGAGACTGGTAGAGAATTATCTTTAGGTACTAAATGGAAGATGCATTGTGGCTTGCTTGAGTTGATATAGCCCATGTGACAGAAACTAGTAAGTGGTTGTGTCTGTTCTGTAAACTCTATACTATGGAATTATCTGCTGCCTCTCCAAGACTGGGGAGGTATCTGGAAACTCTGAGTGTTTCTGCATCCAGTAAATCATGCCTGCTGCTCAGACATCTCTGAGCTCTGGTGTACACAGTCATAACAACAAATAGAAAATTCTCATGAAAATATGCTACATAGACAAGTGGCAGGAAAATGCAGTCTCAAGAGAGTAGGTCTTGCCCACAGATGGACCTTGGCTCTGCTGAGCTATTAATACTTGTCATTAGTATCATCAAGCTTAGAGAAAAGAGGGTTGCAAAGAATAGAAGAAGAAGCAGATGCTAAGTCGGGGAGGAAGGAGCACACGGGCGGACAACTACCATGGAGCCTCTGGCTGAGGGAAGTCAAGGCAGGTATTTAGGAGAACAGACTTATCTAGCAGGAAGTTTATTTTCATCTTGTATGTTAGTGCTTTTGCGCATAGATTTTTGCAAGAACTGGCAAAAGCTCCAGTCTTCCTATCTGGAATTCTGTGGCTTACAGACACACTAAGCAAGGTTTGCAGAAAAGGAATCCCACGATCCACCCCCTCTAGTCTGAGATGCTGCTCTGTCATCAGTCACCTTGTCAAACTTCGGCCAATTGCCTCTTCATCACCAACATGGAGTAGGGTTTGGCCAGGGAGAGAAACAAAAGGACTCAGAGCAGAAGTAGGCACCTCTGGGTA
Organism: Ellobius talpinus; assembly: GCA_001685095.1. Classification (NCBI taxonomy): domain Eukaryota; kingdom Metazoa; phylum Chordata; class Mammalia; order Rodentia; family Cricetidae; genus Ellobius; species Ellobius talpinus. The sequence goes on from LOJH01001149.1 coordinate 26,120, forward strand.
TTTCTCCCTGCAACAACTATGGGCAACTGGGCTACCTCCCTCTACCCGGGGCCAGGGCCACAGTTTTTGGTAGCCAATCCGCACTAGTCACCAGTGTGTCAAGCTTTGAATCTAAACCTCAAAGGAATCCCCAAGAGTAGGCAGCCACCAGAAGAGCCTAGAATAAAGTGCCAGCTCTGAGGTTTTTATTTTTTCTTTTTTAAATTCATTTTACATTCCAACCACAGTTCCCCCTCCCTGCTTGTGACCTTGGGTAACTGAGGGAAGTCAAGGTAGGTATACGATCTTCTGTGTACCTCCACTCTTGTGAGGTATAAAATCGGACTGCTAATAGCACCTTAAGAAGAGTGGGGGGGGGGACTTCGTGAGAAAGTACCTAACACAGTGCCCAGCATGGGAAGAGTCAACAAGCTCTAAATGTTGCTCATCTTGTTGCTACTATTATTTTTCAACATCAACAGTGTAGAAAAAGAAGGAAGGTTTGCTCTCAAAGGCCCATTAACTTTTAAAACTAAAAGACCTTGCCGGAAACCCAGTAAATGTCAGTGAACATATGGCCCTCCTAAACTGGAAAATCGCCTAGGATGTCTCGTCTTCCTAGCACACTCGGAGCACAGGCTTCAAGCCTTGCAATTGGCATGTCAAATATTAATAGCCCATGTTTGAATGTGTGCACTCGGTTCTAGAAAAGATGTCATCTCCATATCAAGGGATTAATATCATTGCTTGAATGTTTCCTCTAAGCTGAGATTTCTTTCGTATTATAGGATTTTCTATTATTAATCGTTTTCTTTAATATCTTAATAATGTGATAGGAAAATCAAATTAGCCTGGTAGGAATTTCCCATCAAACTATATTAACTTGATCTAGTAAAGACTTCAGTTTTCTTCCTAATGAGAGTGTTAACAGCCATCTCGGCTGCACACTGCGCAGGGCACATAAACTCCCACCCCACCCCCTTTTTAAAGAGAATGTAGCAGAGTTGCTAGGACTCTTTCCCCTCATTGCTAGTTATAGCCACTCTCCTTCTAATGCTGCTCAATTCTTCTCTGAGTCAGTTTCCTAGCATCTTTCCTCTAAAGTATCAGTTGCTCACCAGATTCTACAAATCATGATTCCAGCAATGGACTCTGCCAGATCTAACACTCCATTGCATCCCACAGCCACAGAAATGCCATACTGATTGTTCAAAGCCACACCTTTGATACCATCACTTCAAAGCCTTCACCATGCATGCAAGGGATTGACTATGTAATCCCCTAAAGTTCCAGTGTCGAAAACCAAATCTCCAAAGTCATATGGCTAATGGTATTCGTAGAGCAGGCCTTGGGGAGGTGATCAGTCATATATGAGGTCACAGGAGGAGCCCTGGGGCATTGCTTTCTTTATAAGGATAGGAAGAGTAACACACATTATAGCACAGCAAGACGGCTCTGGTCAAAAGCTCTCATACATCCCAGCCTCCAAAACCATGAGCCAAGTAGAGTCCATGCATTCAAACTTCCCAGTATTCAGTAGTTTGTGGTAGTAACAGAAAAGGAACTATGAACGTCCATTACCTGCTGAATCTGGTAGTCAGGACTCAAGTTCTTGGCATTTAAAAGATTTTCAGTGCTGGTCTCAAATTATTTTTCCAGACTTAGCTTGAACTGTTCCCCTCCTGACTTCCTCTGCTCAGAATGGATTTTCCAGTTGGGCTGAAAATTTCCCTCTGCATATGTGTATAGCAGCTCCAAATGTGCCCTCTGTTTTCTCTATGAAGAGCAGAAGACTAAACTGCAGGTAGGGCTCTAAAGACACTTTGGTAGATAATTATTAAATCATACTCATTTGCACAGACTGAATACTCTCCACCATTCTCACCCCGTCTTGGTGCCATGGCTGGTAGAGGAGCAGAGGCTTAGGAGTCGCTGTAAGAAACCAGTCCTCAGTGCAGCTTCTGGATGCGGATTTGAAGAGCCCTAGCAAACTTTCAAAGAGAGAAAATGAGCCGAGGGGTACCTGACTTCCAATGGCATGAAGATTACTCGTATTAACAATGACAGTTACACAGCACAGGTGGAGATCAAGCTGTTTGGGGACTGAGATGACAACAGAGATCCTCAAGCTGGGAGATCAGATGGCTCTGCTTTTGACAGCCAGAGACTTTACGGGAAGAAGAGGCATTGAACTCCTCCAACTTTGGGCTCAGCACGCGGCTGGGAAATGTAAAGGATCCGTGGAATCTTTGAAGGAGGCGCTCACCCCATAGCTCTGGGAAGGCACGACTGAGCAAAGACACAGTGGCAATCCAACGTCAAAATTCAGCAGGTGTCTTCTGCAAGGCATGAAGTGGGACCCTGTGATAAGAGTTGGGCACTTTAAACAGACAGACCCAAAATCTGAGAACAAATGTGCTCTCGTAGCTGTTTTTAATTTTAGGGCAAGCCACTGTCCTTCCTCCCGTCCTTCTCAGAGGGTCAACTCTTCCTGAGTCAAATGTTCCCGATCTTATTCAGGGGACATTTTTATAATCCAATACAGAACCACTATCTCCCATCATCACTACCTGAATTATCTCCAGGACCCCACAAAGAATTCGATTCTAGACAGCAGCCCAAGGCATAATTCAGAAGTCCTCATTTGCCCATAGATGGAGCTGATGGTATCACCTACTTGCAGTATACACATAGAAATAGTATCTCAGTGGGGTTTCTAGACAAAGTCATGGTCATTGGCAACCCCATGGGAACATCTAGCCTTCTGAGGGAGTCCTCACCCTTAAGCTCCTCCCTATAGAGCTAAGGTTCACTCATTCCTCACTCACCTCACCCATTTAGCTGGGAGGTGACTTTGACTCCTCATTGTCTTTTGCCCTAAGGTATTGCATCATCCTTTGATGGTTTCCCTTCGCTCCACTTACAAACCCATAACATCGAACTTTCTTAATTGTTCTGTCTAAAAGCACTGGACCCTGAAGGATGCTTCCTCTCCTACTTTTTCCTCCTGCCATTCTGTATAACAGGATAGTCCAGCTGCTTTTCTTCCCTATTCACACGCAATTCGGAGTACTTCACCTTGGGTCATCAAAACATGCCTGGAGCTTTTCACTCACTGACCAGTTCTCTGCTCCCATAATTCAATTCTGTATTCACACCACCAACCTGCAAATAGTGTGAGACTCCGTAGATAGAGGGTTTAAGTTCACAGACCACGCACACGCTGGTTGTCAATCAAAAGCAGCAAGCTAAACCTATACTTCTGAACAGCCAGCTGTTAATGAGGCGTTCCACAGCCTCCTCCTAGTGTTTGATGACTTTGAAAGACAGCTGACAGAACTCAGGACGACAGTTAAACTTGTTGACTTATTATAAACAATGTGATGAGGCTAGGGAGCAGTACGGAGGAAGGAATGAGAGGTTCCCAGGCCTTCTCCAGCTATGCCACCTCCCAGCTATCCTGCCATCCACCACATCTACAAATTGGGTTCATTTGGATGTTGGCGGCAGCTCATCACCTCGTGCATGACTAGTTAGACCACAGCTCTCTGGTTCCCACACACACTTCTTCCTGGACCTGAGGGTAATAGCAAAAGTTACAGCCCTTTAGTTACTGTTTAGAAACTGGTTGGTTTCTCTGGAAGCCCCTTACCACCTGAATCCATTCAGAAGCCACTGAGAATCACTATCTAGAACAAGCGCTGCCCTAGAATACAGGAAGTGTCAGAGGATGTGGTAGTTCTATGTCGGGATGCATAATCAGACAGAAAATGGTAGGGGCAGAGAGAGTCCCTTAGTGCCCCAACTATAAGTGTGTCAAGAGGTGACTGTCAGGCACAGAGTGGGGGGGGGCTGTGTGTGTATGTGTGTGTATGCACGCACATGTGCAAATGCTTGTGTACACACATGCATGCACGCACTAAGAATTAAACCCTGAGCCTGGAAAATACTATACCACAATATTTAGCTCAATTATAATTTTCTATATAGTATATAAATATATTATACAGCTTTTTCTTCTCACTCTTCAATCGTCTCTGCTTAGATTTCCTTCTATACAGCTTCACCTTAAAGCTTTAAATTCAGACTTAAAAACATTCCCTGTGCTCAGCACCAAATTGTATATTGGTATCACACCTCTCCCCACAAGGCTCAGGGGTCTTCTCAGAAGGAGGGGCACTGAGACTATAAGAGCCAGAGGTATTTGCCAATATCAAGGAAACAATACTTTCCAGATGCAAGGAAGATGCACACATGATTTCATAGCAGTTGGGCAGAATACACAAGGCCTGCATGAGATTTAGCCAGACAAAGTCACAGCATGGAGGAAGGTAGATGCAAAATCCCATCACCAGCTGAAGAGCTACTTCCATTTGATAACCACTGTGAGAAGGCGAATCAGTTACCCTTAATGGTGTGACACCCGACAGGCTGACCATATGGGGGGCGGGGCTTCAGCCCTAGGACAAGCTGGGCCACACAAACTGGACGTGATGGAGAAAGCAGAAGGAAAGAGAGTGAAGTAGTCATCTCCACATTAGATGGGAAGGGCTGGGAGGGCAGCAAGGATGGCAAAGAGACGAGGCATTGGGAATACGCTCAAAGTACATGATATGAAATTCCCAACAACAGCAATGAGCACCCTACTTTGGAAGGTGATGTTGATCTCCTATATGCATTTCTCACATTTTTTAAAATCATTTTCTTATATGTATCATTATTTTTAAATACAATATATGTTCTTTCTCAAGCTGTAATTTTTATGAGCGAAATATTCATGTTTGATTGCTATTTTAATCTTTAGTGGACCTTGTTAAACTGTCTGATAAGTAAGAATAACAACTTTATTTTTCTCTACTAACAGCATTGTTCTATGAGCTCTGCATAAATTAAATTATTCTGTGACAATAAACTCTAGAAATGACCAGTATTATAAATAGCTAGTTAGAGGGAAGGAATTGGACCCAAACTACTTGTTCAAGGTCACACAGCTAGTAACTGAAAGAACAGGGGTTGAGCTCAGCATTCTGGCCCCGGAGTAGAAACTCTCGATGAATGTCGTAAGCAGACCTTGTTAAATGAGCAGAAACAAAAGCGAAGGAGATTGTGACACTCATGCCACAGTGTGGGAAAACATTGCTCGCAGAATCTCGTGAAATAAGCCAGTTACAGAAGGACAAGCTCCGTGTGATTCAGTTTATGTGAGGTCCAGTGCAGACAGTGAGAGGAGAATCGTTGTAGCCAGAGACTAATGGAGAAGACTGTGGAGCCAGTGCTCATTGGTTCAGAGTTCCAGTTCAGGAAGATAACATTCTGGACGGGCGGCTGTACTAATGTGTGGGTGTAGAGATCTGTATTTTGGTGCTCTGTGTATTATATAACAAGATAATAGAAGCTTCACCTCTAAGGTTTATGAGCTCCCTGGCCTTGGTCAGAGAATTTTCTTCGTGTATCAGATTGTGATAAACACAAAGACTCATAATTGGCCAAACAATGAAGATTATCTGTGGTCAGGGAGGAGTGGGGCAAAACATGTGTTCTGAACACGACAGGACCATTGTGCTCATGAATCTATAGCAGCAGTGGTTGCCTGTATAAGATTTCCACAGTGACAAACCAATCACCATTCTAACGGAAGGAAAAGGGCTACACAGCTGCCACCCCGTGCTGAATAACTGTGGACACCGAATGGCATAAGGAATAGGCAGCTGTCTTTAGGGGATGTGTCTCCTGGTAGGGTTAACTATGCTCTAGGAGATGACCACACACCCAGTTGCTTATGAGCAACACTAATGAGACCTAGTGGGTTAGAGAGAGAGAGAGAGAGAGANNNNAGGCATGAAGTAGGGGAGAGATTCTGAGAATTAAATGGCAAGTCCTGACTTAGTAAGAGACCTCCGTTATGACTACACTTATAGATTGCAATTGTTTCTGGTGCAGTTCAGAACGTCTCAAAGAGTAAAAGAATCAATCCAATTGGATTGGATTTTTCTGAGGACAGTACTACGGCCAGGACCGTGGTGACTGAGAAAGGGCTTTGTGACTCCCTGAGAGTAAGTTCCCTTGAGGAAAGAGGATGATAGAGGCAGCCTCTTGCAGCTCCCCATTTACTTCCGACATCTGCCTGCTTTTTCAGGGGAGTCCCAGGACTCGCTAGCTGTACCTATAACCTTGAGCTCTGCCTGGAAGTTCAGACTGTGAGTTTCCACTGCCTAGCAAATGCCATCCCATGAAGGTCTGATAGCCATCTCACACACAAAGCTCTGCCCTGCGTTTTCCCACATAGAAACCTTCAGCTCATCCCAGGCTTCTCCATCAAAATACACGGAACCTGCCTCCACTCTACTGCCTAATCCTTCAAATAAGTTAGACTTAGTTCTCTCATCCAGGGAATCCTGACACATTTTCTCCCTCATTTTCTCTGAGCTTACATGAAATTTTGCCATGTTCAGGCCCCTTCACTTCTCCCTAGTGAGTGACTCCTCGGCCGGCTTCCTGGGTCCCTTCTGCCTCTCACAGTCCGTTCCTACCATGGAAGCCAAGGATACAGTATTTTTATTGCTATTAATTTTATTATACTTCTTCTTTATTCTTGAAATTTTAATACACAATTCAGTGAAATATGGTCATATCCAGACTCCCTCATCTTCCCGCTACAATTTCCCCTGCCATTCTCTCTCACAAAATTCATGTCTTCTTGTTTTTATAACCTATTAAGTCCAATTGCTACCTCCTATATGATCATGGATGAGGGACCATGCACTGGAGCATGGGGGTCCTACCAGGAAGAATACCCCCAATAAAGAATAGTTCTCCCTCCCTCAGTAGCTAACAACTACCAATATGTCTTCATGAAGGGGTGGGGTCTAATCTAAAGAGCACCTTCCCCGTCTATGCAGAAATCAGGCTGCTTGCTCTTGTGCAGGTCTTGGGGAGACGACAACAATTGCCAAGAGCCCATGAGGATGAGAGCCATGCCATGGCCAGAAAACAGCGTTTCTCGGCCCTTCCCCTCATCAACCACCTCTTCCGTTCTTTCTACCTCTTCTCAGATGTTCCCTAAGCCATGGGGAGGGAGGTAGTCAAGACGTTCTGTTTAGGACTGGATATGTACGTCAGCATTGACTGCTGCTTGCTGCAGGCAGAAGTTTCTCTGACCTAAGTTGAGAGCAGCCCAAGTCTATGGGTGTAAAGAAAAATGTCTGGAGGCAATTTGACAACATGACTGTTGGGCAAAGTAAGAGTAGCAAGTCTGTTACATCCCCAGCCTGGGCTTTTGGCCAGGATTACTGTATCACACATGAAGTTGTCTCCTGCTTGTCAACTCAAATTCAACCAGAAAATGATTATTGCCTCGGTAACAATCATGCCACTATCACACCAAGGGCTACATCTCGCCCGGAAGAGCAGGGTTGCAGCATGCAGGTTCTAGCACTAGGTGAGAATAATGATGTGTTTTCTCCCACAGTAGCCCACGTAGCACCAGGAGGGAGAGTTTCTTAGTTGGTTTGAGACTGGTATTTCTCTGACCTACTGCCAAACAATGTGGAATACTTTGCAATGGGGTCTTACCATGTGTTTATCTGCGTAGCCAAGGGAAATGGCAATATCCTGTGCTGCTTTAGAGACCTTTGGGGTCTTCCTGACCATGCCCTTGCACTATAATTTTCATTTAATGCCCATGTCTTCTGGGAGTAGCACCATCTACCCAAGTGGGGTAATTACGGGAGAGGGGATAATAGATTGTTGGTTAAGCAGAGAGGTAGAACACCGAAAGCAGACAGGGTTAAACAGAGAAGGCTCATGGACAATCAGAAGGCAGGGAGGATAGCACAAAGGAAGGATGTATGAAAGTCCTTAAGAAGCCTGTTGCCCCACAACCCAATTAAGACGTAATTGACGTGATAGTAGAAAATGTGAGATATGTAGTGCATTGTGGGTTAAAGGATTAAGTGGGGATGGGGTGGGGTGGTAGTAAATGAGTGAATTAACCAAAATTAAGGATTTATGAAAAATCCTTATGGGAACTCACTAGTTGGAACAGAAATAGAATATTTAACTACAAAAAACATGCTGCTCTCCAGTACACTCACACACACACACACACACACACACACACACCAAGTTCCTGACGCTGTTTACAGATGAGTTTGCTCTACTTCTCGCACCTTACTGTAGGCCATTTCCATCCATCCTTTACACTTTAGCCGTTAGCTGTGTGTGTGTGTGTGTGTGCTCGCGCGCGTGCGCGCGCTAGAGGGGATTCTTGTTCTACCACTCTTACTGTAGACCCTTTGCCCCATGTCTAGTGTGCTATCCAGTTATGACAGGCTACCTCTGTTACAGTACCGAAACATCAGTTGATATTTTGTCTGCAAAGAGGTTCTTTTGGCCAGGCAGTGGTGGCGCACTCCTTTAATCCTAGCACTTGGGATACAGAGACAGGAGGATCTCNGTCTACAAGAGCTAGTTCCAGGACAGGGTCCAAAGCTACAGAGAAATCCTGTCTCAAAAAAATCAAAACATAAATAAATAATAAATAAATAAAACAAACGAGGTTCTCTTGACCTCTTTAAATCTAAAATAGCCATCTACTTATCCATTACTTCACTGTCTCCAAGGTACTTGTCCATCCCTCCCTCCCTTCTCTCTTTGCTTATGGTTTGTCTCTTCCAAACATAACAGAGGTCCTATAAGAATAAGAACCATTTCTGTGCTAAGTACATTGGGCAAACAAAAAGTATTTAGTACACACAAGTATTAATTTGTGCATGTTGTGCCCAACATATGTTGTGAATAAGTACTTTTATTTTTGGAAGATAACTTCTCTAATTGATTACATAGCCACTTACATTTAAATTAATATTTGTGATGGGCATGGTAGCACACACTTTTAATCCCAGCACTTGTGGGTGGGGATGTAGGAGGATTATAAATTCAAGACCATCCTCAGCTAAATAATGAGTTCAAAGCCAGTCTGGTATACATGAAACTCTTGTCTTTTTTTAAAAAAAAAATGTATTTGTACCTAAATATATATGCAGCTGGGGAACTAAACAAGAAGCTAAATTTCAGTGTAAAATGTGATTTGAAATTACTTAAACAAATGTGAAAATAAATGCCCCAAATTTTAAGAAACACTAACTGGATGGATAAAATATGGTAATTTCATAATGTGGAGTACCGTGCAGTAACAAAGAGGAATGGTGCACGGATACATGCTATGACAGAAATGAACCTTTAAGAACTGTTGTGAAATAAAAGACACTAAATACAAAAATGCCACATACTGCAAGAGTCTATTTGTATTAAAAGTTTCAGATAGATGAAGAAATCTATGAAATCTATAGAGACAGAAAATGGATCAGCAGTTGCTTGGGGCAGAGGTGAACAAGGGAATTGACTATAAATGGGCACAAGAGCCTTTATCAAATGAGGGTGTTATGAAAGTGGAATGTTACTGATAGGTGCCAAGCAGATAAATGTATAAAAGATAGTTGAATTGTAAAGGTAAGTGAATTTCATGATATATAAAAATTTTCCTCCATATAAAGAAAAGAAAAAGAAAGCATTATTCACCCCCTTACTCCATCCCCAAACCCCCACCAAGAAAAGTTTAGACACTAAAAGCGCTTGAAGGCACTCCAGGTATTGCCTGGTTGTGGATATGGTTTAACTAAATAAGTTTTTCAACAGCCAGGAACCTAGTTTCTGTGCTTCCAGTAATGACTCACTTAACCCATCAACTTTCTAGCTTTTTCCTCTCTCTGACACTTGATGCCTCTGTGGTTGTCACTTAAACACATAGCAAATAAGTTGTACTTGCAAGTCCTCAGTCCCCAGGAGGAACAAGGGTCTCAAGAGGCAGTTAGAAGCAATCACATGGAGATATGTCTCTCATTCTAGCAAATGGCATGTTTCCAACCTTATGTGACATTCTATGTTTTCAACAAGTTTAGCAAGAGCTGTGTTTCTGTCACCTTTGTACCTTAAATGGCACAGCTTTGAATAGATGCACTCACTGTTACCATGACACAAACACCCTCCTCAAGATCGAACTCCATAACTAGTTAAGATTCTTGGTTGTTTGGTGTTCAGACAGGGTTGCATTACATAGACAAAATTGACCTTGAACTCTATATGTAGTTCAAGATGACCTCATACTCTGAGACTGTGTGTGTGCATCACCATACCCAGCCTTAGACAGCTCTCTTAATTTGGCTTCCACCATATGAGAGACAAAGCAAGGGTGTGGAAGCACAAGGAGTCGGGCAACCCTGCATGCCAAGGGCAATCTTAAATCTGAGCATCACTAGCTAGAAAAACAAAAAGCATCTTTAGTACAAGGAGCAACAGAGCAAGAAGACTAGGAATGACTCCAGGCTTCTAAGAAGGAAGAAGTAGGCACATAACGCAACTTAATCTAAAGTAATCGCTGGCTGTTAACAATCCTGAGACCATCTTATTTTAACTCAGGAGAAAAAGCATTTATTTACTTACCGAATAATTTAATCATGTTTCTTGTTCAGTCACACCACAATGTGCACTGGATAGTGTGTGTCAGACAATGTGTTATTACATCATACACAGCTGAGCATAACAGGAAGACAAAGGGCAGACAGCATGCCCTGTTTTTGTCTGGCTTTCCATTTACTGGCTGTACATCTTGAAGTAGGATCTTCTCCAAGCCTCTTTCCATGCCTATAAACTGGAAAGGAAATATGATCTTTCTCACGCACGGGTGTTCCTGAAGCATGGGATAATAAATGTGAACTTCTTAGCTTGGTGCTTAGTTAATCAGCACACAAACAAACTTACCTTTTATTAATGAAAGTTAGACATTATTTCCTGGAAGAGTTTGTGAAGATTTACGTTATGATTTTCTTAAATGCTGAGAGAAATTATCAGTGAAGCAATTTGGGGCTGGAGTTTTCTCCAGGAGGTAATGATTTAACTTCTGTAGTCAATAGATACACAGGGCAGGCATGATTTCATACCCCCATCTTATACCAGGGTGGGTAATTGCATCTTCCAAAGCATTTATATCAACTAACTTGTTGAATACACTGACATTGAGTTGTTCATAATGTAGTGTAATGTCTTGTATATGAATATAACATATGACTATTGTGGTTCCGTTATTATTCCTGGTGCTGCAAACATCCCCCAGAAGGCTCTCAATTTTTTTGGTTTTCTTTATCAATGCAACATTGGGTTTTGTTCGTTTGTATTGGTCAGCTTTCTTTTTTTGATACGTTCTGCTCCCATCTATTGCTTTTTTCTGCTTATTTTGGATTCTCTTGACTTTGTCTAGCTTCTTGAGGTGGCCATAAGCTATTAATGTTATACTCCCTTTCTTTGCTATCAAAGGCATTTTTGTGTTATAAATTTCTTTCTCATCAGTGTTTTAATAGAAAACAAGTTTAACATACTGTATTTTTGTTACACTGAGTTATGTTTTTTAACAGTTTTCAGTGATTTCATCCCTGACCATGGATTATTTAGAAATACATTGCTTAATTTTCAAATTGTCAAGTTTTCCAGACAGCTTATTACTTATTTATAATTTAATTCCACTGTAATCAGAGAACATGATCTGTATAATTTCAATCCTTTAAATTACCAAGGCTTGATTTATAGCCCAGCATATGGTCTATCTTGGGGAACACATCATCTGTGCTTACAAAGAATGTTCTCCACGGTTATTGGTTATAAAGTCTGTGAATATTAATTACACTAAGGTGGGTGACTGTATTGTTCAGATACTCTGAATCTTTAGCAATTTTATTTTTTAAGTAATTCTATAGCAACTAGGAGGAGAGGGGTAAAATTATGATGGAAAATTATGCATTTTTCTTTCTTCTTGTAATTCTACTCAAGACTATATTTATCTCCTAAAGCTCCAGTATCCACTGATGGCTTCTCAACTTCTTGTGAGTTGTACTGTATCTGAGTGGGCCCTTTTATTGTTGTAGAATGTGTTTTTGCATCTCTCAGAACACTGTCATCCTGAAACTCCCTGTGTCTGGCGTTAGTGGGGTCAGGGCAACCTTCCCGTGACAGCCTTTCTCATGCGACACCTTTACCATTCATTTCCTTTCCTGCCATCCATATATTTGTACCTAAATCTCTGGCAAAGAGATCAAAATTGTGCTTAATTGTCATTCTCACCCCGCCTTTAGTTTGAAGTGTTTATAGCCTATTTGTGTTCGATGCAATGCTAATAAGCCGGGTTTACAGCCACTATTTTATTACTATTCTTCCAGTTCAGACTTCTCTTATCTCCCTTTCCTTCAGGGACCTTTCCTGAAGGGGACCAAACCTGGAGCCTCCTACCTGCTAGGTGTGTGTTCTCACACTAAGCTACCTCCTCGGACCCTTGTCTCCTTGTTCTTACAGCACTTCTCATTTTTGGTCATTTAGGGATTACAATTTACCTCTCATTTTCCAGGGTATACTTAGAGTTAGTACCAGACCACATCAAGTAAAACGTAAGGATTTAGCAATTATATTAATCTATTCACAAACCCTTGCTTTGGTTGCCACAAACAGGGCATAGATAATGATTATAAACTTCAATACACTATATTTTAGCTTAGATAGTAACTGTGTAGACAAACCTCAAACATTATTTATTTGTGTGTGTGTGTGCACGCGTATGTGTTGCAAATATAAGTTTGTTGGATGTATGTGTGGATGCACGTTTGTGCAAAGGCTAGAAGTCCATATAAGGCGCTTCCCTCTGTCATTCTTCGCCTTGTTCCTTGAGGTAAAGTCTCCTGCTGAAGCCCACAGCTTAGCATTGGGCTAGGCTGGCTCTACAAGGTGCTTCCTCATCTGCCTGCCTCTGCCTCGCGGTTCTGGGACCCAAACTCAGGTTCTCAGGCTCATGCAGCGAACACTTTCTCCACTGAGCCGACTCCCCAGCCAGACTTCAAACCTCAATATGGTCATGTATTGATGATTTCCTAGGTTTCTTATTCCTCCCTAAAACCCAGATTTCTCTGAAGTAGTCCTCTTAAAGCCTGAAAGAATTCCATTCCATATTTCTTGTCCTGTGGGCCAGGTGCTCATTTGTCTTCTCATTTTGTCTTTATTTTAGAAGCTGCTTTTAGCACAATCCCACCTAGTGAGCTTTGCCTTCGCAGTTTAAGATGCCAGTTCTCAGCCTCCTGGTGCCCACTGTTCCCCTTGACAACTTCGCATTTGCTTTGTCACTGTCCCCAGCTCTGCTGTCATTTTCCTCTGTCTGCTTTCGAAGCTCAACCTGTGTTTTGCAATACTTGGACTTGCCCTATGTAATTTACTTGGTCACTGGTCTCCATAGGGTTTTCAGAACTTTCAGAATCTACAAATCTGTATTTTACCAAGCAAGAAAATTTTTTTCCTTGTTTATTTAAATAACTTTCCCCCAAGCCCTGCAAGACATGGTCCTGGAAACCTGACTGGGGCAACAAGGGAGTGAAGAAAGGACATACGGAGACCAGGTTAGCCGAGCACTCTGATGGAGATGCGCCAAGCGCAGCAACCCGTAGCCTCAGAAGGTGCATTTTATGCAGCAGAATAAGGAGGCAGGTTGAAGGTCAACAGCTAAACCAAGAGGCGATTTAAGCAGTGGGAGTTCTCTGGAGGGGAGCAATCACAGGCCACAGTCTTCCTGGAGGAAGAAGGAGTGGTTGATAGTTTCTGTATATGCTATTAACTTTGCTACTCAGACCAAAGGAAGGCTTTGACGATTCCCTGAGCCAGACCCTGAGAAGGCTTTGCCAGGTCCCACATGTCTGAGGAACGTTCATGTCAATAACACATATTCACTCATGATTTCCTAACTCCACAACTCTCCTTCCACACTCACTACCTCCTCTCTTTCTGAGACTCTCATTAAATGCATACTACCAGCCCAAAAGTGTCTGAACCCTTTTTTGTTTGAAACCAACTTTTCTCTGATATTCAGCGTGGATGGTCTTTATTGTATTTTTAAACAGAATGTTTCTTTCGCCTTTCATTTATTATCACTAATATGCTATTAAGCTAAACAGAAAGAGTTTGTTTTAAAATTTTGTGGAATTAATTCTAGACATTCCATTTGATTCTTCCCTTGTTTCTTTTAATCTGCTGAAATCCCTCCCTTGTCCATTGCTGCAAGCTTATTTTATTATTTTATAAGCCCCAGTAGCTGCTTTCAAGTCCTTACCTGCTCAGTCCAGCCTCAGTTCCTGGTTCTGCTTTTTCTTTCTTGCCTTAAATATAGGTTGTCACACTTTTCCAATTTTTTTCTTGTGTACTAACTTCACTTTGTCTTTTAAGTATTACACAGGAGACTAGACCCTCCAGACATATTGTGGCAATGAATTTAATTTTATGTTAGTGAGCACTAACTTGACTGGACACATACTGCAAACTCGATGTCCTTTTGGTGGGAGGCATCTAGCAACCCTGCTCACTTCTTCACATGGTCATTGGACTGTTAGAACGGTGTGTTTGCATCTCTGCTGTTCCACCCCATTTCTTTGGTGTGGCATGTTTTATTTTTATTATGAATGCTGGGTATCAAATCCAGGGTACTGTGTGTGCCAGACAAGTACTCTACCACTGAGCAACACACACCCTGTGTACGTATACTTCAGAAGTCAGTCAGCCATAGGAGCAAGGCAAAGTTAGTTAGAGAAGAGATTGTGGGGCTCTGCCCTGACTCTCTCCTTCTTAACTTTGTTCGTCTTTACCTCCCAGCTGCTGCAAGTGCCCTGAGCTTGTCCTCTTCGGGATAGAATGATGATACCCAAGTCAGCCCAACTTTTCCTGACATGTGCTGGGATCTTCATGTATGAAAAATAAGTTAAAGCAAAGAAATCATAAAACCATATCTGCTATGATGAGTTGAGGAACAGCGCAGGAAAGAAAGCAAAAAGCTGTAAGGGAGCTCAGTGTGTGGAGAAGTCAAGCACTCCAATACAACGCTCTGTCCCCTTTGCTCACACCAGATGCTCAGTGTGCTGGCTTAGTTTCTGCTACGGCGTTAAACACTATGACTAAAAGTAACTTGTGAAGCAAGGGTTTGCTTTATTTTACAGGTTAGTGTCCATTCGTTGCTGAGAGTAAGCAGGCAAGACCTCAAGCTGGAGCAGATGTAGCAACTCTGGGATAAAGCCGATTGCTGGCCTGTTCTCAGGTTCTTGTTCAGTGGCCTTTCCTCTCCACCCCAGGCCCACGTGCCCAGGGATGGCACTGCCCACAATGGGCTGGGCTTTCCTATATCAATTAACCATCAAGAAAATCTGTGCAGATATGTCCACAGCCCAATCTGATGGAGGCAATCCCCTAGGTGAGATCCCTTCAGATAAGCCTGAATTTTATCAAGTTGAAAGCTGATGCTTGTTAGCTTCTTTGCTCAAGTGTCCTACATTTTCTGGGGTGTCTCATGTTCGCCAAACATCAAGGAACATTTCTTTTTGTTGTGAAATCCTGGTGAGGCTGAGACACTTGGGCACTGGGGCTCTGTTACTCGAGATGCTGTGGGATAAGACCTACAATGAAGTCATCCTCTTGGGATGACCAGATTCCCTCGTGGGTCTTACAGAATTTCACAGGATTTTCAGGACAACCTTTCAGGAGATGTTCTAGTTTCCTTCCTATTCCTGTAATAAACAGCATGACCAAATGTAATTTGGGGAGTGAAGGGTTTGATTGGATTACACAGCCCCATCACAGTCCATCATTCAGGGAAGTCAGCGCAGGAACTCAAGCAAGAGCAGAGGCTTGAAACATAGAGCAATGCT
The DNA here is from genome assembly GCA_001685095.1 of Ellobius talpinus. Lineage (NCBI taxonomy): Eukaryota > Metazoa > Chordata > Mammalia > Rodentia > Cricetidae > Ellobius > Ellobius talpinus. The sequence continues at coordinate 41,875 of LOJH01001149.1, forward strand.
GCTTGCTGGATTGCCCTTCATGGCTCAGTCTGCTTGCTTTTCTATATAACCATGGTGGCCTGCCTAGGAGTCGTACCACCCACAGTGGGCTGGGCCTTTTCACTTCACTCATTAATCAAGAAAGTGCTCCATAGACTTGCCTACAGCCCAGTCTGATAGAGGCATCTTCCCAACTGTCCCTCTTGCCAGGTGACTCTAGTTCATGACAAGT